>SZWC01007362.1:105154-126291 GCA_023375785.1 Penium margaritaceum | reverse complement strand
TGGGCCAAACATAAAACCCTACATCGAACTGGGGGGTTTGCGTGACCAAAAAAAAAAAAACAAAGCGGTCATCGCTCCCTCGCGATCGAGCGAAAACGCCCTTCTTTCGTTTTCGATAATTTTTTTTAAACGCAAACCTATGATTTTAACACGCAAACCGCATTCAAACTATACCCCTAATTACATTGAAGGTTTTAGGGTTTTATTTTTGCGCGGGCTCCTGCTGGGCCCCGCGGTAGCGGGGCCCAGCAGGTTCCCTTTCAACGCATGGGGAGTCTCGAACTCCCCTCAAACTCTAAACAAACCTACCCCCGCAAGTATCACAAACCCTTCAACGAAAGGGTTTGTGATACTAGCGGAGGGCGCCGCATACCATGAGTCCTCAGCGCATGGCATGTGGTCTCGCCATGCATTTTCGTTTGTTTTCTTTGTTACTGGCATGGCGGTAGCGGCGGCCGATGGGTAGTTAGGTTATTTCTCGCTCGACGACGGGCGAATGAGTTTTATATTTCTACTATTCGGGTATATGGTGACCGAACCCTTTTTAAAAAAGTGCCCCTACCATGGATGCCGTTTGCCATTTTCCTTTCGAACAGTGGAGAGTGGTTGGATGTCCAATCTGATTGCACATTTGGACTCCCTGGATTTTGCCATGCGGTTTCGAGCTTTCAGTTGCTCAATTTGGTTGAGAATTCAGAAAGTTAGCCCCATCCGAAGTTCGGGTGGTTGGGGGGTGGAATCTGGGTCTCCGTCATTGACGGGATTATTCCACCGCGGTGGTCCGAGTTCGTCTCCAACGAGCTCCAAATGCACCAGGGGCATGAACGAAGTGACCAGGGGGACCTCCTTGACCAGGATGAACTTCTCCTTGACTTATGGGCGAGGAAAGGCGCTCCGACGGGTCATCATCGAAGCGCCTCCCGTTGCCTAGCGTGCAAGGCATGGTGGGCGGCTCCACCAAGGGTTACTTTGACGGCCGTAGCAGGGGCTCTACTGCTCCGTTTTGGACGTGCTTGGATGCGTTGGAAAGCTTAGATCACATGCTATACGAATTTGATGTAAAATCACCAAAATAACCAACGATTAATGATTCACAGCCTTTCTCAGTTTCCTTAATCTATGTTCTGCCAGAATTCTGTACTTGGTGTTGTGGCGACCCAAAGCACACACCTTCCTTGGAAGTCTCTTTGCACTAAGTAGCCGTGCACACTCAGGCAGTTCAGGGCACGCCAGGACAGCATTCCTGACAGGCATGTGTGCCATACCAGTCCGTAGTGGGGAGCATCATGTACGCCATGGTGGCGACGCGGCCCGACCTGGCCTTCGCGGAGGGCCAAGTGAGCCGCTACGTTGCTGACCCCGGGCCTCTGCATTAGCAAGATGTGAAGCGGATCCTCTGCTATCTCAAGGCGACAAAACAGTTGCGGCTCATGTTTGGAGGGGGAGCGCATGAAGACTCCCTCCAGATGGTCGGCTACTCGGATGCCAACTGGGCTGGTGATGTGGATGACAGAAAATCAACGTCCGGGTACGTGTTTGTGCTTGGTGGTATAGCGGTTTCATGGGCAAGTAGTTTGCAGGACTTTGTGGCGTTGTCTAGCACCGAAGCGGAGTACATCGCGCTCGCGGAAGCCGCAAAGGAGGCACTGTGGCTGAGGCGGCTGCTAAAGGAGATCGGCGTGCCGCAAAGGAAGCCGACGGTACTCAACGTTGAAAACATGAGTGCCATCAGCCTCACCCAGAACCCAGTGTTGCACAGGAGGACCAAGCACATCGAGATCCGGCATCACTATGTGTGAGACTTGGTGGCAAAGGGAGATGCGGCTATCGTGCATTGTGGCACTAAGCGCATGCTCGCAGACGCCATGACCAAGGCACAGCCCAAGGACAGGCACGATGCGAGCTGCATGGAACTCGGTCTGCGCTGTGAAGTTTAAAATGCTACAGGTTCCAAGGACAGGGCATCAAGGCTGCGGTGCAAGGGGGAGATTGTTGACATGGTGTGCCCCTTGCCATGAGTGCCGTTGAGTGTACTTCCTGGTTCGACCACTGAGGAGTGGTAGAAAACCTGATCTGACTGTAGATTTGGATTCCTTGGATTTTTCCATGCAGGATCGAGCTTTGAATCGCTCGATTTGAGTCAGTATTCAGAAAGTTAGCCTAGCCCGAAATTCGGGTGTTGGGGGGGTGGAATCTGGTATCCGCCATGGGTGGCGGGATAATCCACCACCAGTGATTTGAGTTCGTCTCCAACGACCCCCAAATACACCAGGGCCATATAAGAAGCAACCAGAAGACTCTCCTTGACCAGGGTGAACTTCTCCTTGACTTCTGGGCAAGGAAAGGTGCTTCGACGGGTCATCGTCGAAGCGCCTCCCGCTGCCTAGCGTGCAAGGCAAGGTGGGCGGCTCCACCAAGTGTTACTTCGATGGCCGTAGCAGGGGCTCTACTGCTCTGTTTTGAGCGTGTTTGGATGCGTTGGAAAGCTTAGATCACAGGCTATAAGGATCTGATGTAATCTCACTATGATAAGTAACAAAATCATGTTTTGATTCAGTTCTACTGAATGCGACGTGTTCTGCCCACTCACATCCGTGATCCTTGTGCTCCACACTCTTCACCAAAGGTGTCCATTGGCTGCCCCAAACCTTGGTAGCATGAACCAGTGAGAGCTAGGCATCCTTGAGGGTGCCTTCACACCCACTAGAGCCAACAGCCGAGGCCTACGCATAGCTCTCACGTGTGCATCAATCGAACGCCCTAGCAAACTGACTCTTCATCTTCCAATGGTTGATGTCGATGAGGGTGAACGAAGGAGAATCGATACCCGCATTTTTGTAGTCGTTCGAGAACGTGCTGCAAGAGGTCCAGCAAATGGAATAGAAGCTCGACTCCAACATGCATGCCATGATCCCTCTAATGGCGCTACCGGAAAGCTGGGGGTCCTTGATCACCGTATTTGGCGGTTGGAAGGAGGCGGATCTGACGTATGAGGCTGTCACCGAACACGTCCGCAACGAGTCCATGCGACGCTGTGGCAGTGAGGCAAACATCTCAGCATATACCTCTCACTTCAGTGGACAAGGTGCAAGCTCTCGCTCTCGTCAAGGTAACAGCGGAAGCGGTGGCGGTGGAGGGAAAGGCAACAGTGGTGGGAAGAGTTCCAAGAAGCCCGGCAAATGTCACAACTGTGGTAATGCTGGGTACTGGGCTAGGGACTGCTGTAGTCCCAAGAAAGAAGGCGGGAATAAAGGTGGGAAGGAAAAGAAGGAGCTCACCAACATGATGGCTAGGGGGCTGCCCATGAAGGGGGCAGCGATCCTTAGGCCCGGGGCATTCGCCCTTGACTCGGGCACCAACCACCACTCATCAAAAGAGAATGGTGGATTTGTCTTTGTGGCCGAATCTGTCATGCACATCAAGTGTGCAAACGGCGGCGTCGTCCAAGCCATGGACGAAGGGGACAAGGTGACCATGTTCAATGTGAACGGTGCGGAGAAGGCGGTCAACCTTCAAAAGGTGGTGTACATGCCCTCCTTGGCATCCAACTTGCCATCCGTCTCACAAATCACCGACAACAACATGACAGTGGTGTTCACCAACAAGGAAGCGGTGGTCCAAAAAACGAGGACATCCAGATTTTGTACACCAAAGATGACCTCATGCTTCAAGTTCCAAGAGTCGACGGCCTCTACGTGCTTCAAACGAAAGTCACCAAGGCATCGGATGAGGAACTTGAATGTGCCACAAAGACAGTGGCACCAGAGCCAAAGGATGCACCACCGGCGACCATTGCGGCCGCCACATCAACCAAGGACACTGATGCTGAGCTGTGGCACCGGCAATTTGGCCACGTGGCCAACAGCACACTGCAAAAGATGCAGGAGGAAGAGGTAGTCCACGGAATGGAAGGGTACACCATGAATCATGGAGAAGGGTGTACATTGTGTGAACCATGCCTCCAAGTGAAGGCAAAGAAGAAGTTGTTTGGGAGAGGAGGTCAACGAGCAGAGCATGTCTTGGAACTGATAAACAGTGACGTGTGTGGACCCTTCCGCTTACCGTCTATCGAAGGAAGCGATTACTTCCTGACCTTCATCGATTACCACAGCCGTAAGTTGTGGATCTACTTCCTCAAAACAAAGGGAGGGGTCAAGGAGAAGCTCCTCGATTTTGTCGCCATGGTGGAGCGGCAAACGTCCAAGAAAGTGAAGACGCTATGAAGTGACAACGGGGGTGAGTACGAGGCATGCAAGCCTTGGCTCAAGCATCATGGCATCCGCCACGAGCAAACCACCCCTTACAACCCCCAAAGTAACGACGTTGCCGAGGGGATGAACCAGACCCTACTCAGCATGGTGCGAAGCATGCTCTTCGATGCCAAGCTCCCACCTCGCTTTTGGGATGAAGCAGCAACAACGGCTTGCTACCTCTTGAACCTCACACCTGCGACCACCATGCAGAAGCGTGGAAAGGAGCAGGACAAGTAGCTGAAGACCCCACAGGAAGCATGGTCAGGAAAGAAACCTAACGCATTTCATCTGAAGGTGTTTGGGTCAACTTCATGGGTGAAGATCCAGTCAGGAGAAGGTGGAGGCAAGCTGGACGCACGTTCCAGGAAGTGCGTCATGGTTGGGTACGACACATCACACAAAGCCTATCGGCTTTGGGACCAGGCAGCAGGCAAGCTCGTGAGGAGCCACGACGTCGTGTTCGACGAACGCACCATTGGAGAGGGAGAGCTGCCGGACCCAATCCTCGCTCCCAAAGTGGGAGAGTGGATAGTGTTGCTTGAGTCCAGAGACCAAGCACCCGACAACTGGCTCGCTTTGCCAGCAGGCGGTGGGAATGGGAGAGTAGCTGCAGAGGATGACACATCATCAGACATGGACACAGATGCCAAGGCGTCCGGAGCTTCCGATTCTGACTTGGAGTCTGACGACTCTTCTGACGACGACGACGACGACGACAAACCACCACCTGTGGAAGTATCAGCACCAACGCAAGAAGTCGCACCAGCACCCTGGCGCAGTTTGTGACCAAAGAAAACAGCTTTGCGGTATGAAGATGACTGGACCGGCCTTAGCTGGTCGTGCATGGCTCAGGGAGAGCCATCCACAGTGGCAGAGGCGATGAATGGCCCAGATGCGGCCAAATGGAAGGAGGCAGTGGATAGCGAGCTTGCGTCCATTGCTGAGAACGGCACGTGAGTGCTGGTGGATAGACCCGACAAGGTCCACGTGGTGGGATCCAAGTGGGTCCTCCGAGTGAAGAAGAAGCAAGACGGCAGCATCGACAAGTTCAAGGCAAGGGTAGTGGCTGAGGGGTTCTCTCAACGCTCGGGCTCCGAGTACGATGAGACGTTCGCGCCCGTCGTGACCTTTGCATCCATCTGCGCTCTCCTTGGCATTGCAGCCGCAAAGAACCTGGAGATACACCAGATGGACGTCAAGACAGCTTTTCTTTATGGGAAGCTTCACAAGGAAGTGTTGATGGAGGTGTCCAAAGGAGTCGAAGCTCCCAAGGGCAAGGTGTGCAAGTTGGTGAAAGCGCTCTACGGGCTGAAACAGGCCCCAAGGATATGGTACAAAGAGATGGACGGTTTCATGACCGATCTCTACTTCGCGCATTGCCAGAATGACTCGAGCATGTACATGCACGATGATGGGAGAGGGCTGATACTGGTTGTACTGTACGTGGATGATCTGATCATCTGATCATCTTCGGTCGAGCTACTGGATGAGCTGAAGTCTGACATCAGCAAAAGGTTCAAGATGAAGGACATGGGTCCTCTCGAGTACTACCTCGGGATTGCCATCCACCGCAACTGAGTAGCAGGCACCATCGAACTCGACCAAACCAAATATATCGGTGAGGTACTGAAGCGCTACCACATGAAAGACTGCAAACCTATCAGCACCCCCATGACGACCGATACGAAGCTGAAGGCCTCCATGTCGCCAAGCAACAAAGCAGAACAAAGGGAGATGCAAGACATCCCCTACCAGTCCCCCATGGGTAGCATCATGTACGCCATGGTAGGGACTCGTCCGGACATCTGCTATACTGTGGGACAAGTGAGCAGATTCGTGGCCAACCCTGGACCACAACATTGGCAGGCAGTCAAGCGCATCTTGCACTACCTGCAGAAGACATGTCACATGGGCCTTGTCCTTGGAGGCCAAGAAGGAACGGAACCCCTTCGCCTGAAGTGCTACACCGATGCTGACTAGGGAGTAAACCTCAACGACAGGAAATCTACCTCTGCATACGTGTGCATCTTGAATGGCGCTGCCATCTCATGGGCCAGCAGGAAGCAGGATTGTGTTTTCGTGTCCACGGCTGAGGTAGAGTATGCTGCTCTGTCTGAGTTGTGCAAAGAGACTCAGTGGCTGCACAACCTCCTTGGCGAAATGACAGTTCCACAGAAGGATGCCACGGTCGTACACGTGGACAACATGAGCGCCATCTCAATGGCTGAAGACGAGATCATCTCCCGAAGAACGAAGCACATCGACATACGTTACCACTACTCACGTGACCTGGTCATGAAGAACGTGGCGGACTTGCAGCACTGCGGAACAAAGAGCATGCTTGCTGACTGCATGACCAAGCCGCTGGAGAGCGACTTGCACTATGCAGGCATTCGTGGATTTGGCATGACGATTGCGACAGAGGAAGGGTGAGCCCCAAGGCATTGATGGAGCCAAGTAAGCGCCACATGGACAGAGGTGCAAGGGAGAGATTTGTTGAAATAGTATGCACCTTGTCCACTGCCTAGCTGGCTAGCTACACATACAGACAAGGCATGCACTGCTCTGTGGAGTACGTCCCCTTGGTCTATTCTGAGATGGGCCAGGAATGCACAACCCATAATGGGTATGTACCCTGTGGCTCATCATAGGAACCATACCTTTTTGGCATGGTTGAATAGGCACCGGAGTCTCAAACGAGAGGTTGCGGGTTCAAACCCCGCAATGGCCGCAATTTTCTTTGTGGCCAAAACTGGGACAGGAAGCTTCTAGGAAGCTTGCTAGAGCCTGGCTTGAGGATGACACTTGGCAGTCTAAGGACATGCCAAGTAGGACTGTAGGTTGAGGTTGGCTCCAGTGGAACCACTACAAGAAGAAGCTTTAGCAAAGCTCTCTTAGTATAAAAGCCTGTACCTTGCATGCATCCATTTACACTTCTTGCCTTTGAGACTCCTCACAGAGTGTCCAACCAAAGGTTGACACTAAAGACCAACATGCAGATTTCGTGAGGTTGCAAACCAAACGAACCTAAAGTGTGCATCCCTCGTTCAAGGGTGATATGTTATCTTGGTTGCAATACCAAGAGCGGTTGGTCCCATGTCGGGACCCGTTTTCTAGACCGTTGCTATTCGGTGCATTGACACATGGTAGCCACACCGTGCCACCACGTCTTGAAGTTCTTTGTCCTTTCTAGTCGATACATAGGGTTTCCAAACCATTGTCTCTCCCTCTGACCATTTGTGACTCGTGTTATGAGTTGTCAATGTTGACCACACATAGTGGAATTCTTTGGTCATAGTAAGTGACGTATGCATCCGTTGGTTCGTCACTGTGCACGCTAGCCCCACCATGCCTATACTTGTTGAAGGTCTTTGTACTTGCTAGTTGATAACTAGTGTTCCCAACCCATTGTTTCCCCCTCTGACCATTTGTGACTCGTGTTATGAGTTTTCAACGTTGACCACACACTGTGAAATTCAGTTGGTCATGGTTAGTGGCATATGCCTACTTTGGTTGGTCATTGAACATGGTAGCCACACTGTGCCACTACTTATTGAAGGTCCTTGTGCTTGCTAGTTGATACCTAGTGTTCCAAAACCATCGTCCCCCCCTCTGGCCATTTGTAACTCGTATTATGAGTTCTCAACGTTGACCACACACAGCGGATTTCTTTGGTCAAAGGCAGTACATATGCCTACTTTGGTCGGTCATTGTGCATGGTAGCCAAACCGTGCTACTACTTATTGAAGGTCGTGGTACTTGCTAGTTGAAAACTAATATTCCGAAACCATTGTTTCCCCCTCTGACCATTTCTGACTCGTGTTATGCGTTGTGAACATTGACCACCCATGTTGAAATTCTTTGGTCATGGTCAGTGACATATGCCTAGTTTGGTTGTTCGGTGTGCATAGTAGCCACACCGTGCCACTGCTTATTGAAGTTTTTTGTCCTTTCTAGTCGCTACATAGGGTTCCCAATCCATTTTCTCTCCGTCTGACCATTTGTGACTGGTGTTATGAGTTGTCAATGTTAACCACACATAGTGGACTTCTTTGGTCATATTCAGTGACGTATGCATCCTTTGGTTGGTCACTATGTACGCTAGCCACACCGTGCCACTACTGGTTGAAGGTCTTTGTACTTGCTAGTTGATAACTAGTGTTCCCAACCCATTGTTTCCCCCTCTGACCATTTGAGACTCGTGTTATGAGTTTTCAACGTTGTCCACACAGTATGAAATTCTGTTAGTCATGGTTAGTGGCATATGCCTACTTTGGTTTGTCACTGTACATGGTTGCCACGCCGTGTCACTATGTATTGAAGGTCTTTGTGCTTTCTAGTTGATAACTAGTGTAACCATTGTTACCCCCTCCCTATGTATGACTTTTGTTGTGAGTTGTCAGCGTCGACCACATGAAGTGAAATCCTTTGGTCATGCTCAGTGACATATGCATACTTTGGTTGGTCATTGTGCATTGTAGCTACATTGTGCCACTACATATTGAAGATCTCGGTACTTGCTAGTCGATAACTAGTATTCACAAACCATTGTTTCCCCCTCCGACCATTTGTGACTAGAGTTATGAGTTGTCAAAGTTGACCACACATAGTGACATTCTTTGGTCATGGTCAGTGACATATGCCTACTTTGGTTGGTCATTGTACATGGTAGCCACACCGTGCCACTGCTTATTGAAGGTCCTTGTGCTTGCTAGTTGATACCTGGTGTTCCCAAACCATCGTTCCCCCCTCTGACCATTTTTGACTCTTATTATGAGTTGTAAACGTTGACCACACACAGTGGATTTCTTTGGTCAAAGGAGGTACATTTGCCTACTTTGGTCGGTCATTGTGCATGGTAGCCACACTGTGCTACTACTTATTGAATGTCGTTGTCCTTGCTAGTTGAAAAACTAATGTTCCGAAACCATTGTTTCCCCCTCTGACCATTTGTGACTCGTGTTATGGGTTGTGAACGTTGACCACCCATATTGAAATTTGTTGGTGATGGTCAGTGACATATGCCTAGTTTGGTTGTTTGGTGTGCATAGTAGCTACACCATGCCACTACTTATTGAATTTCTTTGTCCTTTCTAGTCGCTACATATGGTTCCCAAACCATTGTCTCTCCCTCTGACCATTTGCGACTCATGTTATGAGTTGTCAGTGTTGACCAAACATAGTGGACTTCTTTGGTCATGGTTAGTGACGTATGTATCCTCTGGTTGGTCACTGTGCACGCTAGCCACACTGTGCCACTACTTGTTGAAGGTCTTTGTACTTGCTAGGTGATAACTAGTGTTCTTAACCCATTGCTTCCCCCTCTGACCATTTGTGACTTGTGTTATGAGGTTTCAACGTTGACCACACACTGTGAAATTCTTTTGGTCATGGTTAGTGGCATATGCCTACTTTGGTTTGTCACTGTACATGGTTGCCACGTTGTGTCACTACGTATTGAAGGTCTTTGTGTTTTCTAGTTGATAGCTAGTGGTCCCAAACCATTATTTCCCCCTGTGACTATCTGTGACACTTGTTGTGAGTTGTCAACGTTGACCACATCAAGTGGAATTCTTTGGTCATGGTCATTGACAAATGCATACTTTGGTTGGTCACTGTGCATGGTAGCCACACTGTTCCACTGCATATTGAAGGTCTTTGTACTTGCTAGTCAATAACTAGTATTCACAAACCATTGTTTCCCCCTTTGACCATTTGTGACTCGTATTATGAGTTGTCAAAGTTGACCACACATAGTGGCATTCTTTGGTCATGGTCAGTGACATATGCCTACTTTGGTTGGTGATTGTACATGGTAGCCACACTGTGCCACTGATTATTGAAGATCCTTGTGCTTGTTAGTTGATACCTGGTTTTCCCAAACCATCATCCCCCCCTCTGTCCACTTGTGACTCGTATTATGAGTTGTCAACGTTGACCACATACAGCAGATTTATTTGGTCAAAGGCAGTACATATGCCTACTTTGGTCGGTCATTGTGCATGGTATCCACACCGTGCCACTACATATTTAAGTTCTCTGTCCTTTCTAGTCGCTACATATGGTTCCCAAACCATTGTCTCTCCCTCTCATCATGTGTGACTCGTGTTATGAGTTGTCAGTGTTGACCAGACATAGTGGACTTCTTTGGTCATAGTCAGTGACGTATGTATCCTTTGGTCACGCTAGCCACACCGTGCCACTACTCGTTGAAGGTATTTCTACTTGCTAGTTGATAACTAGTGTTCGCAACCCATTGGTTCCCCCTGTGACCATTTGTGACTCAGTTTATGAGTTTTCAACGTTGACCACACAATGTGAAATTCTTTTGGTCATGGATATTGGCATATGCCTACTTTGGTTTGTCACTGTCCATGGTTGCCACACCGTGTGACTACGTATTGAAGGTCTTTGTGCTTTCTAGTTTATAGCTAGTATTCCCAAAAAATTGTTACCCCCTCTAACTATCTGTGACTCTTATTGTGAGTTGTCAACGTTGACCACTTGAAGTGAAATTCTTTGGTCATGGTCAGTGACATATGCATACATTGGTTGGTCACTGTACATGGCAGCCACACTGTGCCACTGCATATTGCAGGTCTTTGTACTTGCTAGTCGATAACTAGTATTCACAAACCATTGTTTCCCCCTCTGACCATTTGTGAGTCGTGTTATGAGTTGTCAAAGTTGACCACACATAGTGTCATTCTATGGTCATGGTCAGTGACATATGCCTACTTTGGTTGGTCATTGTACATGGTAGCCACACCGTGCCACTACTTATTGAAGGTCCTTGTGCTTGCTAGTTGATACCTGGTGTTCCCAAACCATCGTTCCCCCCTCTGACCATTTGTGACTTGTATTATGAGTTGTAAACGTTGACCACACACAGCGGATTTCTTTGGCCAAAGGCAGTACATATGCCTACATTGGTCGGCTATTGTGCATGGTACCCACACCGTGCTACTACTTATTGAATGTCGTTGTCCTTGCTTGTTGAAAACTAATATTCCGAAACCAT
The DNA here is from genome assembly GCA_023375785.1 of Penium margaritaceum. Classification (NCBI taxonomy): domain Eukaryota; kingdom Viridiplantae; phylum Streptophyta; class Zygnematophyceae; order Desmidiales; family Peniaceae; genus Penium; species Penium margaritaceum. Next base: position 115,017 of record SZWC01007362.1, on the reverse strand, counting down.
TATTTCCCCCTCTGACCATTTGTGACTCGTGTTATGGGTTGTGAACGTTGACCACCCATATTGAAATTTTTTGGTGATTGTCGGTGACATATGCCTAGTTTGGTTGATTGGTGTGCATAGTAGCCACACCGTGCCACTACTTATTGAAGTTCTTTGTCGTTTCTAGTCGCTGCATATGGTTCCCAAACCATTGTCTCTCCCTCTGACCATTTGCGACTCATGTTATGAGTTGTCAGTATTGACCACACATAGAGGACTTCTTTGGTCATAGTCAGTGACGTATTTATCCTTTGCTTGCTCACTGTGCAAGCTAGCCACACCGTGCCACTACTTGTTGAAGGTCTTTGTACTTGCTAGTTGATAACTAGTGTTCCCAGCCCATTGTTTCCCCCTCTGACCATTTGTGACTCGTGTTATGAGTTTTCAACGTTGACCACACACTGTGAAATTCTTTTGGTCATGGTTAGTGGCAGATGCCTACTTTGGTTTGTCACCGTGCATGGTTGCCACGCCGTGTCACTACGTATTGAAGGTCGTTGTGCTTTCTAGTTGATAGCTAGTATTCCCAAAACATTGTTACCCCCTCTGACTATCTGTGACTCTTGTTGTGAGTTGTCAACGTTGACCACTTGAAGTGAAATTCTTTGGTCATGGTCAGTGACATATGCATACATTGGTTGGTCACTGTACATGGCAGCCACACTGTGCCACTGCATATTGAAGGTCTTTGTAGTTGCTAGTCGATAACTAGTATTCACAAACCATTGTTTCCCCCTCCGACCATTTGTGAGTCGTGTTATGAGTTGTCAAAGTTGACCACACATAGTGACATTCTATGGTCATGGTCAGTGACATATGCCTACTTTGGTTGGTCATTGTACATGGTAGCCACACTGTGCCACTACTTATTGAAGGTCCTTTTGCTTGCTAATTGATACCTGGTGTTCCCAAACCATCGTTCCCCCCTCTGACCATTTGTGACTTGTATTATGAGTTGTAAATGTTGACCACACACAGCGGATTTTTTTGGCTAAAGGCAGTACATATGCGTACATTGGTCGGCCATTGTGCATGGTACCCACACCGTGCTACTAATTATTGAATGCCGTTGTCCTTGCTTGTTGAAAACTAACATTCTGAAACCATTATTTCCCCCTCTGACCATTTGTGACTCGTGTTATGGGTTGTGAACGTTGACCACCCATATTGAAATTTTTTGGGTATTGTCAGTGACATATGCCTAGTTTGGTTGTTTGGTGTGCATAGCAGCCACACTGTGCCACTACTTATTGAATTTTTTTGTCCTTTCTAGTCGCTGCATATGGTTCCCAAACCATTGTCTCTCCCTCTGACCATTTGCGACTCATGTTATGAGTTGGCAGTGTTGTCCACACATAGTGGACTTCTTTGGTCATAGTCAGTGACGTATGTATCCTTTGGTTGCTCACTGTGCACGCTAGCCACACCGTGCCACTACTTGTTGAAGGTCTTTGTACTTGCTAGTTGATAACTAGTGTTCCCAGCCCATTGTTTTCCCCTCTGACCATTTGTGACTCGTGTTATGAGTTTTCAACGTTGACCACACACTGTGAAATTCTTTTGGTCATGGTTAGTGGCAGATGCCTACTGTGGTTTGTCACCGTACATGGTTGCCACGCCGTGTCACTACGTATTGAAGGTCGTTGTGCTTTCTAGTTGATAGCTAGTGTTCCCAAACCATTGTTACCCCCTCTGACTATCTGTGACGCTTGTTGTGAGTTGTCAACGTTGACCACATGAAGTGAAATTATTTGGTCATGGTCAGTGACATGCATACTTTGGTTGGTCACTGTGCATGTTACCACACTGTGCCAGTGCATATTGAAGGTCTTTGTACTTGCTCGTGGATAACTAGTATTCACAAACCATTGTTTCCCCCTTTGATCATTTGTGACTCTTGTTATGAGTTGTCAAACTTGACCACACATAGTGACATTCTTTGGTCATGGTCAGTGACATATGCCTACATTGGTTGGTCAATGTACATGGTAGCCACACCGTGCCACTACTTATTGAAGGTCCTTATGCTTGCTAGTTGATACCTGGAGTTCCCAAACCATCGTTTCCCCCTCCGACCATTTGTGACTAGTATTATGAGTTGTAAACGTTGACGACGCACAGCGGATTTCTTTGGCCAAAGGCAGTACATATGCCTACATTGGTCGGTCATTCTGCATGGTACCCAAAGCGTGCTACTACTTATTGAATGACGTTGTCCTTGCTAGTTGAAAACTAATATTCCGAAACCATTGTTTCCCCCTCTGACCATTTTTGACTCGTGTTATGGGTTGTGAACGTTGACCACCCATATTGAAATTCTTTGGTGATGGTCAGTGACATATGCCTAGTTTGGTTGTTTGGTGTAGATAGTAGCCACACCGTGCCACTACCTATTGTAGTTCTTTGTCCTTTCTAGTTGATACATAGGGTTCCCAAACCATTGTCTCTCCCTCTACCCATTTTTGACTCGTGTTATGAGTTGTCAATGTTGACCACACATAGTGGACTTCTTTGGTCATAGTCAGTGACGTATGCATCCTTTGGTTGGTCATTGTGCACGCTAGCCACACCGTGCCACTACTTGCTGAAGGTCTTTTTACTTGCTGGTTGATAACTAGTCTCCCCAACCTATTGTTTCCCCCTCTGACCATTTGCGACTTGTGTTATGAGTTTTGAACGTTGACCACACACTTTGAAATTCTTTTGGTCATGGTTAGTGGCATATGCCTACTTTGGTTTGAAACTGTACATGGTTGCCACGCTATGTCACTACGTATTGAAGGTCTTTGTGCTTTCTAGTTGATAGTTAGCGTTCCCAAACCATTGTTACGCCCTCTCACTATCTGTGACTCTTGTTGTGAGTTGTCAACGTTGACCACATGAAGTGAAATTCGTTGGTCATGGTCAGTGACATATGCATACTGTTGTTTGTCATTGTATATGGTAGTCACACCGTGCCACTACTTATTGAAGGTCCTTGTGCTTGCTAGTTGATACCCGGTGTTCCTAAACCATCGTTCTCCCCTCTGACCATTTGTGACTCATATTATGAGTTGTCAACGTTGTGCATGGTAGCCACACCGTGGTACTAATCATTGAAGGTCGTTGTCCTTGCTAGTTGAAAGCTAATATTCCGATACCATTGTTTCCCCTTCTGATTATTTGTGACTCGTGTTATGGGTTGTGAACGTTGACCACCCATACTGAAAATCCTTTGTCATGGTCAGTGACATTTGCCTAGTTTCGTTATTTAGTGTGCATAGTAGCCACACCGTGCCATCACGTATTGAAGTTCTTTGTCCTTTTCAATGATACATAGGGTTCCCAAACCATTGTCTCTCCCTCTTACCATTTGTGACTCGTGTTATGAGTTGTCAATGTTGACCACACATAGTGGACTTCTTTGGTCATAGTCAGTGACGTATGCATCCTTCGGTTGGTCACTGTGCATGCTAGCCACACCTTGCCACTACTTGTTCAAGGTCTTTGAACTTGCTAGTTGATAACTAGTGTTGCCAACCCATTGTTTCCCCCTCTGACCATTTGTGACTCATGTCATGATTTTTCAACGTTGACCACACACTGTGAAATTTTTTTGGTCCTGGTTAGTGGCATATGCCTAATTTGGTTTGTCACTGTACATGGTTGCCACGCCATGTCACTACGTATTGAAGGTCTTTGTGCTTTCTAGTTGAAAGCTAGTGTTTCCAAGCAATTGTTACCCCCTCTGACTATCTGTGACTTTTGTTGTGAGTTGTCAACGTTGACCACATGAAGTGAGATTAATTGGTCATGGTCAGTGACATATGCATACTTTGGTTGGTCACTGTGCATGGTAGCCACATTGTGCCTCTACATATTTAAGGTCTTTGTACTTGCTAGTCAATAAATAGTATTCACAACCCATTGTTTTTTCCTCTGACCATTTGTGACTTGTGTTATGAGTTGTCAAAGTTGACCACACATAGTGTTATTCTTTGGTCATGGTCAGTAACATATGCCTCCTTTGGTTGATCATTGTACATGGTAGCCACACCGAGCCACTACTTAATGAAGGTCCTTCTTCTTGTTAGTTGATACCTGGTGTTCCCAAACCATCGTTTCCCCTTCTGACCATTTTTAACTCGTATTATGAGTTGTCAACGTTGACCACACACAGCGGATTTCTTTGGTCAAAGGCAAAATATATGCCTACTTTGGTCGGTCATTGTGCATGGTAACCACAGCATGCTACTACTTCTTGAAGGCCGTTGTACTTGCTAGTTGAAAACCAATATTCCGAAACCATTGTTTTCCCCTCTGACCATTTGTGAATCGTGGTATGGGTTGTGAACGTTGACCACCCATATTGAAATTCTTTGGTAATGGTCAGTGATATATTCCTAGTTTGGTTGTTCAGTGTGCATAGTAGCCATGCCTTGCCACTACTCATTGAAGTTCTTTGTTCTTCCTAGTCGATACAAAGGGTTCCCAAACCATTGTCTCTCCCTCTGACCATTTCTGACTCGTGTGATGAGCTGTCAATGTTGACCACACATAGGGGACTTCTTTGGTTATAGTCAGTGACGTATGCATCCTTTGGTTGGTCACTGTGTAGGCTAGCCACACCGTGCCACTACTTGTTGAAGGTCTTTGTACTTGCTAGATGATAACTAGTGTTTCCAACCCATTGTTTTCCCTCTGACCATTTGTGACTCGTGTTATGAGTTTTCAACGTTGACCACACATTGTGAAATTCTTTTGGTCATGGTTACTGACATATGCCTACTTTGGTTTGTCATTGTACAAGGTTACCACGCCGTGTCACTACGTATTTAAGGTCTTTGCGCTTTCTAGTTGATAGCTAGTGTTCCGAAACCATTGTTACCCCCACTGACTATCTGTGACTCTTGTTCTGAGTTTTCAACGTTGACCACATGAAGTGAATTTCTTAGGTCATGGTCAGTGACATTTGCATACTTTGGTTGGTCAATGTGCATGGTAGCCACACTGTGCCAAACATATTGAAGGTCTTTGTACTTGCTGGTCGATAGCTAGTATTCACAAACCAATTTTCTCCCTCTGGCGATTTGTGACTCGTGTTATGAGTTGTCACAGTTGACCACACATAGTGACATTCTATGGTCATGGTCAGTGACATATGCCTACTTTGGTTGGTCATTGTACATTGTAGCCACATCGTGCCACTACTTATTGAAGGTCCTTGTTCTTGCTAGTTGATACCTGGTGTTCCAAAACCATCGTTTCCCCCTCTGACCATTTGTGACTTGTATGATGAGTTGTCAACGTTGACCACACACAGCGGATTTCTTTGGTCAAAGGCAGTACATATGCCTAGTTTGGTCGGTCATTGTGCATGGATGCCACATCGTGCTACTAATTATTGAAGGTCGTTGTCCTTGCTAGTTGAAAACTAATATTCCGAAACCATTGTTACCCCCTCTGACCATTTGTGACGCGTGTTATGGGTTGTGAACGTTGACCATCCATATTGAAATTCTTTGGTCATGGCCATTGACATATGCCTAGTTTGGTTGTTCGGTGTGCATAGTAGCCACACCGTGCTACTACGTATTGAAGTTCTTTGTCCTTTCTAGTCGCTACATAGAGTTCCCAATCCATTGTCTCTCCCTCTGACCATTTGTGAATCGTGTTATGAGTTGTCAATGTTGACCACATAAGTGGACTTCTTTGGTCATATTCAGTGACGTATGCATCCTTTGGTTGGTCACTATGCACGCTAGCTTCACCGTGCCACTACTTGTTGAAGATCTTTGTACTTGCTTGCTGATAACTTGTGTTCCCAACCCATTTTTTCTTCGTCTGACCATTTGTTACTCATGTTACGAGTTTTCAACGTTGTCCACACACTGTCAAATTCTGTTGGTCATGGTTAGTGGCATATGCCTTCTTTGGTTTGTCTCTGTACATGGTTGCCAAGACGTGTCACTACGTATTGAAGGTCTTTGTGCTTTCTAGTTGATAGCTAGTGTTCCCAAAGCATTGCTACCCCCTCTTACTATCTGTGACTCTTGTTGTGAGTTGTCATTGTTGACCACATGAAGTGAAATTCGTTGGTCATGATCAGTGACATGCATACTTTGGTTGGTCACTGTGAATGGTAGCCACACTGTGCCACTACATATTGAAGGTTTTTGTACTTGCTAGTTGATAACTAGTATTCACAAACCATTATTTCCCCCTCTGACCACTTGTGACTCGTGTTATGAGTTGTCAAAGTTGACCACACATAATGATATTCCTTGGTCATGGTCAGTGACATATGCCTACTTTGGTTGGTCATTATGCATGGTAGCCACACCGTGCCACACCTTATTGAAGGTCCTCAAGATTGCTAGTTGATACCTGGTGTTCCCAAACCATCATTCTCCCCTCTGACCATTTGTGACTCGTATTATGAGTTGTCATCGTTGACCACACACAGCGGATTTCTTTGGTCAAAGGCAGTACATATGCCTACTTTGGTCGGTCATTGTGCATGGTAGCCACACCCTGCTACTAGTTATTGAATCTCGTTGTCCTTGCTATTTGAAAACTAATATTCAGAAACCGTTGTTTCCCCATCTGACCATTTGTGACTCATGTTATGGGTTGTGATCGTTGACAACTTATATTGAAATTCTTTGGTCATGGTCAGTGACATATGCCTAGTTTGGTTGGTTGGTGTGCATAGTAGCCACACCGTGCCACCACGTATTGAAGTTCTTTGTCCTTTCTAGTCGCTACATAGGGTTTCCAATCCATTGTCTCTCCCTCTGACCATTTGTGACTCGTGTTATGAGTTGTCAATGTTGACCACACATACTGGACTTCTTTGGTCATAGTCAGTAACGTATGCATCGTTTGGTTGGTCACTGTGCACGCTAGCCACACCGTGCCACAACTTGTTGAAGGTCTTTGTACTTTCTAGTTGATAACTAGTGTTCCCAACCCATGGTTTCCCCCTCTGACCATTTGTGACTCATGTTATGAGTTTTCAACGTTGACCAAACATTGTGAAGTTCTTTTGGTCATGGTTAGTGGCATATGCCTACTTTGGTTTGTCACTGTACATGGTTGCCACGCCGTGTCACTATGTATTGAAGGTCTTTGTGCTTTCTAGTTGATACCTAGTGTTCCCAAACCATTGTTACCCCCTCTGACTATCTGTGACTCTTTTTGTGAGTTGTCAACGTTGACCACATGTAATGAGATTCATTGGTCATGGTCAGTGAAATATGCATACTTTGGTTGGTCTCTATGCATTGTAGCCACACTGGGCCACAACATATTGACGGTCTTTGTACTTGCAAGTTGATAACGAGTATTCACAAACCATTGTTTCCCCCTCTGACCATTTGTGACTCGTGTTATGAATTGTCAAAGTTGACCACACATAGTGACATTCTTTGGTCATGGTCAATGACATATGGCTACTTTGGTAGGTCATTGTACATGGTAGCCACACCGTGCAACTACTTATTGAAGGTCCTTGTGCTTGCTAGTTGATACCTGGTGTTCCCAAACCATCGTTCCCCCCTCTGACCATTTGTGACTCGTATTATGCGTTGTCAAAGTTGACCACACACAGAAGATTTCTTTGGTCAAAGGCAGTACATATGCCTACTTTGGTCGGTCATTGTGCATGGTAGCCACACCGTGCTACTACTTATTGAAGGTCGTTGTCCTTGCTAGTTGAAAACTAATATTCCGAAACCATTGTTTCCCCCTGTGACCATTTGTGACTCGTGTTATGGGTTGTGAAGGTTGACCGACCATATTGAAATTCTTTGGTCATGGTCAGTGACATATGCCTAGTTTGGTTGTTCGGTGTGCATAGTAGCCACACCGTGCCACTTCATATTGAAGTTCGTTGTCCTTTCTAGTCGCTACATAGGGTTCCCAATCCATTGTCTCTCCTTCTGACCATTTGTGACTCGTGTTATGAGTTGTCAATGTTGACCACACATTGTGGACTTCTTTGATCATAGTCAGTGACGTATACATCCTTTGGTTGGTCACTGTGAACGCTAGCCACACGGTGCCACTACTTGTTGAAGGTCTTTGTAGTTGCTAGTGGTAACTAGTGTTCCCAACCCACAGTTTCCCCCTCTTACCATTAGTGACTCGTGTTATGAGTTTTCAGCGTTGACCACACACTGTAAAATTCGTTTGGTCATGGTTAGTGGCATATGCCTACTATGGTTTGTCACCGTACATGGTTGCCACGCCGTGTCACTATGTATTGATGGTCTTTGTGGTCTCTAGTTGATAGCTAGTGTTCCCAAACCATTGTTACCCCCTTTGACTATCTGTGACTCTTGTTGTGAGTTGTCAACGTTCACCACATGAAGTGAAATTCTTTGGTCATGGTCAGTGACATATGCATACTTTGGTTGGTCACTTTGCATGGTAGCCGCATTGTGCCACTACATATTGAAGGTCTTTGTACTTGCTAGTCGATAACTAGTATCCACATACCATTGTTTCCCCCTCTGACCATTGGTGACTCATGTTATGAGTTTTCAAAGTTGACCACACATAGTGACATTCTTTGGTCATGGTCAGTGACATATGCCTACTTTGGTTGGTCATTGTACATGGTAGCCACACCGTGCCACTACTTATTGAAGGTTTGTGTGCTTGCTAGTTGATACCTGGTGTTCCCAAACCATCGTTCTCTCCTCTGACCAGTTGTGACTCGTATTATGAGTTTTCAACGTTGACCACACACAGCGGATTTCTTTGGTCAAAGGCAGTACATATGCCTACTTTGGTCCGTCATTGTGCATGGTAGCCACACCGTGCTACTACTTATTGAAGGTCGTTGTCCTTGCTAGTTGAAAACTAATATTCCAAAACCATTGTTTCCCCCTCTGACCATTTGTCACTCGTGTTATGGGTTGTGAACATTGACCACCCATACTGAAATTCTTTGGTCATGGTCAGTGACATGTGCCTAGTTTGGTTGTTCGGTGTGCATAGTAGCCTCACCGTGCCACTACGTATTGAAGTTCTTTGTCCTTTCTAGTGGATACATAGGGTTTCCAAACCATTGTCTCTCCCTCCGTCCATTTGTGACTCGTGTTATGAGTTGTCAATGTTGACCACACATAGTGGACTTCTTTGATCATAGTCAGTGACGTATGCACCCTTTGGTTGGTCACTGTGCATGCTAGCCACACCGTGCCACTACTTGTTGAAGTTCTTTGTACATGCTAGTTGATAACTAGTGTTCCCAACCCATGGTTTCCCCCTCTGACCATTTGTGACTCGTGTTATGAGTTTTCAAAGTTGACCACACTGTGAAATTCTTTTGGTCATGGCTAGTGGCATATACCTACTTTGGTTTGTCACTGTACATGGTTGCCACACCGTGTCACTACGTATTGAAGGTCTCTGTGCTTTCTACTTGATAGCTAGTTTTTCCAAACCATTGTTTCCCCCTCTGACTATGTGTCAGTCTTGTTGTGAGTTCTCAACGTTGACCACATGAAGTGAAATCTTTGGTCATGGTCAGTGACATATGCATACTTTGGTTGGTCATTGTGCATGGTAGCCACACTGTGCCACTACATATTGACGGTCTTTGTACTTGCTAGTGGATATCTAGTATTCACAAACCATTGTTTCCCATAGAACAACATGGCGTCGGCAACAATGGCGTCGGCAACAATGGCGTCGGCAACAATGGCGATATCTCTGGGCCAACGGCAATAATAGCCGGATCGTCAAGTGCTGGAGACCGAGAGGGGGCTCGAGCGGACCCATCAGCGTGGCGACCAGTAGTCGACGGCGGAGAAATCTCCCCCATCCGCCGAGAA
>SZWC01007362.1:89094-104618 GCA_023375785.1 Penium margaritaceum | reverse complement strand
TGTCAGGACGTATCGGCCCCTCTCGGACACGAACTCGACCGGGAGAGGACCAAGCAGGTCCGAGTGGACCAGCTCGAGGGGCCGTAGTGCTCGTGAGCGCGAATCAGGGTAAGTGCACCTGTGCATCTTACCCTGGGCGCAAAAAAGACAGTCGGTCTTGGGTGGCTTCTCGAAAGAAGCCACATCAAGACCAAGAGCGGGCTGTGTCCGGATGAGCTTTGACACAGTGTCGGAGCCCACGTGACACAGACGGCGGTGTAGCAATCTCTGGTGGTCTGGGGAGAGAACGCCAGTGACAAAAACGTGACCAGAGGACGTAGGGGAGGAAGGGGTGGACGGCCGAGCAATGCGGTACAGGTCATCAACAACTGAAGCGCGCAGGACAATGCTACGGGTGTCAGAAGCAGTCACAGTCGCCGAATCAGCAGTGTGCTCAACAGAGAGACCCATTAGAGTGCAGGCACGTACAGACAGCAGGCTGAGCTCAAGATCAGGTACAAATAGCACGTCAGAGAGATACAAGGGGCCAGACGGACCATCGAAGCACACAACCCCAACACCGTGGACTGGTAAGGACTGACCAGAGCCTGTACGAACAGAACGAACAGTCGTGACGGGACCAAGAACCACAAAGTCACTGCGACGACACGTCATGTGGTGAGTGGCACCGGAATCGATGATCCAAGTGCCACTGGAGTCACGACCGGTGGACGTCACTGTACAACGAGCAATGGAACACTCGGCATCAGAGGGACGCTGAGCCGTCTGTGGGACAGAACGACGTACATCACGAAGGTGCGCCTCACGGATCCAGTCTGTGCAGTCAGGCCCATCCTCATCACATGCGGACTGTGCTCCCCCACACGTATCATCACGAGTCACGAAGGCGGACGAACAAGCAGTCTGTGACCCACTCGACGATGACAACACACTCGCACCTCCCTGTGAGCGAAGCGCCAGAAGGTGACGTAGCTCGGCGATGGTGCGGTCACGGGGGTCTGGATCACTGCTGCTCGCTGGCGAGGAGTCGGGAACAGCTGCAGTCGCAGTCGCCGCGCGTCCCGAGGAGTGTGCGGACGATGTCCCGGACACGGTACGAGCAGCGTGGGCCGCCTGAAGTCCACGGGTGATGCGCGCCCAGTCGAGCGGCTGCTGGCACTCGGTGTAGCGATGGGCACCTCCACAGTTGTAGCAGTGGACAGAACGCCCACTGCTACCACTGGATGACGGCTGCTGCTGGCCCGACCCGCGCTTCCTGTTCTTCTTCTTCCCCTGGGCGGCAGCTGCGACGCCCTGCGTCTGCGTGGGTGTAGACGGGGTCGAGGAGGAGGAAGATGCGGTCGTGGTGGAGCTGGATGATGGTGACTGCAGGATGGAAGATGGTGGTGAGGCGACGACTGCTGCAGCGAGAGACACCTCCTGATGTGCCACTGCGGCCTCGCGGGTCGATGTGACCTGGAGGAAAAGCTGATGCGCCCAGGGGAGCAGCTGCATGGAGGCCGAGAAGGGCTCGAGAACGGCGTCGCTGTACCGGTCGAAGATGTCGGTGTACTCCAGGCGAACTCCGAGCATGATCGCCCGGAGTGCCCACAGCTGTGTACCCCCTGAGGTACCCAAGCGCGTGTAGATACGCATGGCGCATCGCCAGTAATCCGCCGCAGGCTCCGCTGGTCCCTGACGAAGCGAATGGAAAGCGCGGATGTGGGACGCACGCGTGGCGTGCGTCTCTGCGGCCAGTAGGGACAGCGTCAGATCCCAGCCTCCACGAGGATCAGCTCCGGTGCCTGTGCCTGGCTCGCCAAGAAAGGGGCGGAAGTCGACGACAGTCTCACGTGGCATGGCGTAGAGAAGTCCTCGCATGGCCCGGGCAGCTGTCGACACCTATGCTGGGTCTGTAGTCTGGTATGGACTGTGGTAGTAAGGCCAGACTCCCTCGGAGGTGGCCCACACCTGAAACAGAATCTCCCAGCAGTCAAAACCATCCTCGCTGATGTACCGTGGGGGTGGCGCCTCAAAGTCCTTTGGCTGCCGCTCCGTGGGAAGGGCAGCCGCAGGCTGAGGAGGCCGGGAGACAGGGAAGAAGCCTGGAAGAGGGTGATCTCCGAGGGAAGGAAATGACGGTCGCATCGGAGACGCAGGTGGAGGTCGCATGCCCGTCTGCAGCTGACGAAGACGCTCCCGTAGAAGACGGACCTCCCGCGCCTGAGCGTCATCCTCGAAACCTGACATGAGTGACTCGTCATCAGAGAGGTCCTCAGGCAGTGGAGAGTGTGTGCCAGGAGGTGCGGGAGGTGCGGGGGGCGGAACCCCTGTCGTGGCCGCCCGAGTCGAGTGCTGTGCGGATGCCAGAAGACCGGCAGCTCCTCCAGAAGTCCGCGAGGGAGCCGTGGACTGAGCACGCAGAAGCTCTGTCAGCGTGCGAATCGACTCAGTCTGCTCTCGCTGCAGACGACTCATCTCCTCCTGCTGGCTGCGTAGGTCCACGATCGCCCGTGAGCGAGGGCTGAGTACCTCTGAGGAAGAGGAGGAGGGATCAGCTGGCGCCTTGTCGTTGTCGTCGGGCAGATTCATGTCGCCGCTCAGTATAGGAGGACGGGTCAAGTTTGTCGGATTGCAGTACTGTCTGCGTTTCTCGAGGAGTTGCAATGCTGGCAACTTTTGACCTTCCGGCAAAAAATTTGCTTAAGTATGGTGCTGACGTCAGCAGGTGGTTGCTGACGTCAGCACGACCTGATGACGTCAGCAAGCAAAATGCTGACNCCGCGCCTGAGCGTCATCCTCGAAACCTGGCATGAGTGACTCGTCATCAGAGAGGTCCTCAGGTAGTGGAGAGTGTGTGCCAGGAGGTGCGGGAGGTGCGGGGGGCGGAACCCCTATCGTGGCCGCCCGAGTCGAGTGCTGTGCGGATGCCAGAAGACCGGCAGCTCCTCCAGAAGTCCGCGAGGGAGCCGTGGACTGAGCACGCAGAAGCTCTGTCAGCGTGCGAATCGACTCAGTCTACTCTCGCTACAGACGACTCATCTCCTCCTGCTGGCTGCGTAGGTCCGCGATCGCCCGTGAGCGAGGGCAGAGTACCTCTGAGAAAGAGGAGGAGGGATCAGCTGGCGCCTTGTCCTTGTCGTCGTGCGGATTCATGTCGCCGCTCAGTATGGGACGACGGGTCAAGTTTGTTGGATTGCAGTTCTGTCTGCGTTTCTCGAGGAGTTGCAATGCTGGCAACTTTTGACCTTCCGGCAAAAAAATTGCCTAAGTATGGTGCTGACGTCAGCAGGTGGTTGCTGACGTCAGCAGGACCTGATGACGTCAGCAAGCAAAATGCTGACGTCAGCATCGATGCTGACTTTTTTTTTTTTTTGGTTTCGCTCGCGGTTCTGTGCGAGCGTGCAGCCGCCCATTGGCGGCTGCGCGGAGGCTGCGCGGAAGCTGCGCGGCAGCTTCCGCCCAGCTGCTGCTGCAGCTGCGCGAGCAGCTGCAGCAGCAGCTGCGTGGCTGCGTGCGCGGCGGTGGCAGCAGCCGCTGCACGCTGCCGCTGCTGCTGTTGCGCACTGCAGCAGCAGCTCGCTACCGCCGCCGCCCGCTGCTGCTGCTGCGCTGCCGCGCTGCTGCGCTGCTGCTGCTGCTGCGCTGCTGCGCTGCTTGCTGCTGCTGCTGCCGCTGCTGCCGCCGCTGCCGCCGCTGCTTCTACTGCTGCAGTTGCACTGCGGCTGCTGGTGCTGCTGCTGCCGCTGCGGCTGCTGTTGCCGCCGCCTCCGCTGCTGCTGCTGCGCTGCTGCTGCCGCTGCTGCTGCCGCGGTTGTTGTCACGCTGCTGCTGCGGCTATGGTTGCTGCGCTGCTGCTGCAACTCAGCTGCTGTGGCTGTGGGAGGACTGCTGGCACCGCCGCCGCCACGCCTCTCTGCGTGGTGGTACGCGTCGCTGCTGCTGTCTCTGCAGCTGCGGTCTCACGTTGAAGGCGGTCGACAGTCTCCAGCGGGTCCCAGAAGATCTGCTGCAGCGGTGACTCTCACTGCTGCTGCTCTGCTGCGTCTCTGCTGCGCAGCTCGGTGAGATCTGTCTCACCGCTCTGATACCATGAGAAACTGCTAGGAAGCTTCCTAGCCTTGCTGTTGCTGACGTGGCGACACTGTCCAGTCAGCAGACGCACTAGCAAGCAGGCAGGTGCAGGAAACAGCAAGGATCAGGCTAGGGAGACGCGCAAAGTCTCATAAGCTTCAATAGCTTAGTAAATGCAGAGAGAAATGACAACTGACAGGTCCAGGGCATAAATACTTGCCGCGGCGCACGGCGGGTGTCGCACGCGGCAGTCCAAGAACTGTCCTAAAACCGGCCCAAAACTACTGTTTTGGCCGTAACTCTGCGCACACATGTCAGAATCCTACGCCGTCTGAACCTAGACGTGCAGAATCAAAAGACGCACGCAACAACTGGTCACATGCATGCATCCGTCGACTGACAGCGAGTATGTAATGCAAAAACATGCAAATGGGCCTCATGCCCAGTCCGCCGAAAGGCGCCTGCAAGACGTAGAAGTCACAGCAAGGAGTCCCGGTGACATCTGGGGCTCTCGAACAGTGGTCGGTCAGCTCCAGACGGGTAGTCCGCCGCCTGTCGTCGCGCCTGTGTCACCAGGGCCGCCTGCCTCAGGGATCTGCACGAGTATGGACACGGCCGAGTGGTCACAGTAAACTGTACAGGAACGGCACAAAGCACAACACAGCTATCATCTCAACCGTATCCTGACTCCTACTTCTTCTTTGCTTCACCCGTTTCTTTAAAGTAATAAGCTTGCCCCACTCCATGGCGAAGTGTGTGCACTCACACTCTCATGCTTGGCCTCACTTGCTTCACTAGCAGCCTGTCACTACCTATAAAAACAATTGCATAGCTTTCTCGCAACTGGTTCAGGGAGGGAATGGTTTGCTTGTCAGCCGGCAAATCAACCATCCACCCAACATGTGTAGTGCGGCCACACAGTTCCATGGTTGCACACCACACCTACAGAACCGGAAGGTCACAGAGCACCTGGATAATTCTGTTTGTGTCAGGGCTGTGGCTTTGTCTGGGCAGGTGTATATTGTAGACTTATTCGAGGTTTCTTTGTCTCTCCACTTACACAATTCACACCCCAAACCTGTAGGACAGGTTGACCCAGAAATGAGCACACCAGCTGTTGGGACGTTTCACGCACCTCATTCTTTCTAGATGTTACCCTGTCTGTTGAACAATCACCTTGGCAGTATGCGTATGCTCTTTCCTCTTTTGTGTAGACCATTCGCATGCTGAATTTTACGACAAGAAGCATCGAGGGTTCATCTTGAAAAGAAATAGTATCCTGGATATACAGAGGAGGACAATGCCTGGATGATACAGCCAGATGGAGGTGAGGGAAGATTCACATGATGAGCAACGAATAGCAAGTGCGCCTCGAGGCTAGTCTGACACAGGCATGAGCGTGTGCCACATGGTCTACTTGTACACAGAGAAGACAGATATCGCGTCTCCAGTCCAGTTGTGCTCGTTTTCCCTTCCGCCAGCATCAGCGGCTTCTGGTGGGATCCCAACCAGACACAAAGCTTTCGTGCAAAGAGTCCAGGAGGGCCATGTCCTCCTGCGTGATTTCAAAATTGAAGACCTGCACCATCAGACACAAGTGCACTGCATGTTGTCAGTGAAAGACACAAGCAAAGCAACAATTGCAATTGTGCAGTGCCAATGTAAACCAATCATGCACGGCACAGCACAGGCAGCATGGCATCTTAGCATCCTTCACTCCTCTTTGAGAATGCCATGCCAGCTTGTCTTGCTCCAATTCCATTATCCAAGCACTAGCAGTAGCTTTTGTATGATTTGCCCGGTCATTTTCCGCAGCAAGATTTCCATCCAGCAAGGGAACTGACCAGCACTAACCTTCAAGCAGCAGCATCACATACAAAGCCACGCCCACCCTTACACTCACAGCCACAGCCTGCCAGGGAGACTGGTCAAGCCACTGTCCACCATAGAGACGCACCTGTGCGTTGGAAGCAATGCGCGAGGGCGTGACAGATTTCGGCAGCACAATGAAACCCTTTTGTAGGCTCCAGCGGATGAGGATTTGAGCCGGCGTCTTCTTGTAACGCGATGCAACCNACCCTTACACTCACAGCCACAGCCTGCCAGGGAGACTGGTCAAGCCACTGTCCACCATAGAGACGCACCTGTGCGTTGGAAGCAATGCGCGAGGGCGTGACAGATTTCGGCAGCACAATGAAACCCTTTTGTAGGCTCCAGCGGATGAGGATTTGAGCCGGCGTCTTCTTGTAACGCGATGCAACCTGTTCAGCGCGGGAAAGAAGAGGAAGGAAAAGACGGAGGAATATGATGAGTAGGTCAGCGTAGCACATCTATTTGCATGAGGCAGCTGTCATGGATTACTGGGCACAAACAGAGGCACTTGCAGCTGCAAGAAGGCAACAACAGCGGCAGTAGGAGCAGGCACAGGAGTTGCAGCAGCAGCAACAGGAGCAACAGCAGTGGCAGCAGCAGCAACGGCAACAGCTGCAGCAGCAGTACCATCCATAGTCAACTAAAAACCGACCTAAGTAAAGAAGCGTCTCACCTCGAGCAGGGTGGGGTCTTTAAGACGCTTGCCCTTGGTCAATGGCGAGTACGCCTGCAGCGCGATGCCATGGCTGCGGCAGAATTCCACCAACTTGTCGCGCGTGTTGAACGGATGCAGCTCTATCTGTGGATGCACACGCAGACAGGCACAGCGATGCAGTGCAGGACACTCTTGAGCATTTGCATCTGTCAGAACCAGGGCTCAAACTTCGCCATTTACTTCACCTAAAATAGCGAAAAAATTCTATGAGCGAGTTTTTCGCTATTTTATGGGCGAATTTTATTTCCAAAAGATTTACATTTTGTGAATCATGTTCCCAGATCCCCCAGAACTGATTTTAGAATTTCCTTACAGTTAGAGGAGACCGAAATTCACTGTCCAAGTTTTGAAGGAGGTGGTACTTGGATTTTAAACTTTCATTTGTATGTACAACTTCATGAGCATCAAGACCTAGGACCATTGACAAAGGGTGAAAGGTGTGGGAACACTAAACTTGAAATTTTAGACTACTTGGATTTTTATTCTTTTTGGGAACCCTGGCTAAAAAATTCGGCGTTTAATTGAAACTTTCGCTCAATATTTCGCAATTCAATTTGATAGCGAAAAATTCCCTGAGCGAATTTTTTGAGCCCCGGTCAGAACGAACCAAGAGCTGGTGAGAGGAACCAAGACATAGCCTGGACACTTGTCAGAAACACCATAGCACACAGCAACGCCTTTCCACACACTGGTGAGTGAGTAGGTTGGCTGCATCGAAACAGAGAAGTCAATTGAGACGAGAGAGACCGTATCTTGCCACCTGCTCTCGAGCTTCTTCACTCATCAAACAATACAAGTTTCAAGGGAAAAAGGGGAGCTAGCAGCAGGCTACATGCACGAAGCAGAGAGGCAAAAGGTTTTTAACCATTCTCGACAAGGATCGAAGGAACGCACAAGCTGCCGGCCCCATACCTGGTTGACGGAGGGCTTGAACGAGCAGTGCTGGAAGAGTTCCTCCAGATGGTGGATGCCGTAGTTGCTCACGCCGACGGACTTTGCCTTGCCGCTGCGTAGGATGTCCTCCATGGCGCGCCACGTCTCCAGCCGGCTGTCCATACGCAGTGGCGAGTGCACCAGAAACAGATCCACTGCACACATGCACGACAGGCAGGAGTGTTGAGAGCCCTGCTTGAGCACACTCCTGGAGGATGGAGGGTGAGGGGAAGAGGTTGGGAAAGAGTGTGGGCAGGGTTCCCAGTGCCTCTCCAGAAGCACCGAGAAATTCCACCATAATGCAGCAGCCACGGCGTTCCTTGGCCTTGGCATGCCAGGGACCCCACCTTCAGGCCAGTGTTGATGGCAGAGATGTTAAGCAGTTCTCAAAACAATAGCAACCTGCTGGCACTGTCAGCAGCAATGTCAGCGCTGCATGCCCTTGTACCACTTCCAGTGCATTTAAAACCAGAATGACGACTGGGGTACTGGCCACAACCACGGCATGTCACACAGCAGGCCCACCTGCGTTGAGGTGACCAAAGGCAAGGCAACTCCAACCATTTGCGACAGCTACCACAGTGGAAGTGAACAGCAGTGGTGGCATGACCAAGGACGTTTCCTTCAGCTGTATGGCAGGAGAATGTGTGACAGAAAAGGCAGCTGCAGCAGAAACAGCAAGGTCAATGACAGAAGTGGCGTCACCAGCACCAGAACCAGCAACAGCACTACCAACACTGGCGCCTGCACCATCAGCAAGACCAGCAGCGACAGCAGCAGCAGCCACAATGGCAACAGCAGCAGTAGCAACGGATGAAAAATAGAAGTGACAGTCAAATTCGATTGCACCAATCGGGAGTGTAATCTCAGCAGCAGGAACTTCGTTGTGGCATCATGGCGCTAGCATGGGACCAACAGCAGAAGGAACAGCAGCTGCAGCAGCAGAAGCAGTAGTGGAAGCGGCAGCAGCAGCAGCACATAAGGCAGCAGTAGACGGAAGAGTAAGCAGGACCACTTCCAGCAGAGGCAGCAGCAGCAACAGTAGTAGCAGCAGCAGTAGCAGCAGCAGTAGCGGCAACAGTAGCAACAGCAGCAGCAGAAGTCACTTCCATGCCAAGAGCATGACGCTGTGCAGTCGGCCAGCATGTCATCAAGCTCTGCATGAGCTGGGTTGACCCAGGCAGCACTCAGCCGCTGTCAAGGCAAGCACACAACACATGGGGGTCTCTGGCAAGGCGTGCGTGGAGATGGGAGGGCGTGTGCTCACCATAGTCGAGGCCGAGGTCTGTGAGGGATCGGTGGAAGGCGCTGAGAGTGTTCTCGTAGCCGTGGTCTGAGTTCCATAGCTTTGTCGTCACAAATATCTCTTTTCTGGGAATGCCGCTGTTGCGGATGGCACGACCTGCAGGGTAGGGCGTGGCAGATGGAAAACAAACGATGTTCCCGTTAGCTGAGGATGGGAGACATCGAATTACACCAGACTGTTGGACTTGTGCTCCACTACACATTGTCTCAAAACTCTGAAAGGAACAGTCTTGGAACAAGTGAACCGTTCCCTACAGCTTTGACCAGTGCATTCTTTCAGTCCCAGAAAAGGATTCTTTCCTTTCGCTTCTCTCCTCATGCAGAAGCGACCAGAGGCCACCCAATCATAAGTTGCTTGTGCCACTTACTTCCACACAGAACAGACATTTCTCTTGACAGAGGACATTTCTTGCACTGACAGCTTACGATTCTGGCCAATACGAGCACACCACAGTATGTCTGCAATGTTCATGTGTGTGCACCTGGTGGAGATTTATGGCGTTGAAACGTTTTGTGCAGCAGTGTTCCATACCATACTAAAAAAGCTCTGTTGATTAAGGAGGACTGCTTCCCACTCTCCAAGGGAAACCAGTCACAGGTCTAGAAGTCTCCTCTGTGCCCAAACGCCACAGGCCATTAGAGCTTGGAGACCAGAACCAAGAACCATGCATTCAGCATGAAACAGGAACGTGCAGTGCAGCATGCATGGCCCACTTTGACTCCTCCTATCCATCCCATGGAACACATAAGTCAACAGGCATCAGGAATCCATCCGTTCATTGCAACTTACAACGTCGGGACTGGCAAGAGCCTCAGGCTATCAGTTTGTTCTCCAGAGGCTCATGCTTCATAGACAAGCGTGCAATGGGCTTGTGATGCGTTGTGGAGGGTGACTTCCTACTATTTCGATAGAGGGGGCAAGTATGCAAAAGGAAAGAGAGACGACGGCAACAAGAGGTGACTTCGGCACTCACCCACGGCTCCCTCGTTCTTGTACAGTCTGGCCGTGTCAATGTGTCTGTAACCTTCCGCCAGCGCAAACTGCACCGCCTCCTCCGTCTCTTGCTCGCTGGCCTGCACGCAATGGAGCAGCGAGCAAGAAGAGAGCGACGTGAAGGAACAAGGAAGTGCAGGAGAGCAGCGGAACGTCCGTGTGCAACGGTCCGACCAAGAGCTTAACACTGGAAGCACTAGTATTCCCAGACTCGTTCCACTGCCACTCCTTGGGCTGCCACCATGGATGCCATTTCCACTGCGGACGTCAACGTTGCTTGGAGATTCACCGACAGCCAGAGTCGCTTGGTGCTGCTGCTGGTACTGCTGCAGCCGCTGCTGCTGCTGCGTCTGCTAATGCTGCTGCTGCTGCTGCTGGCGGTACTGCTGCTGCTGCTGCTGCTGTTTCTGCTTCTGCTGCTGCTGCTGCTGCTGCTCCTGCTGCTGGTACGCTCCTGCTGCTTCTGGTACGGGTGCTGCTGCTGCCGCTACCCCCGCTGCTGCTGCTGCCGGTGTTGCTGTCGCTTATGCTGCTGCCACTGCTCTTAACTGCTCTTCGTGCAAGGGCCACAGACCTTGGAACAGGCTTTTGTTGTGACTAGGTGGACAAGCGCGCAGGTCGATGCTTACTGCGCCACATGGCACAGTGCTGCAGATAAGCGCTCGCACTCCGGGGAGGAGTACGCAATCTGACGCCCTACTAGACCTGCAGTCGAGACGGCGTCCGCAGAACCACACTTCTGTACCCACGAGCCAAACTATGAACTTCACTCATCTACTTGCAACCGCTTCAAGACAGGACCGAGTCATCGCATCAAGTAGATGCGTCACTCTGTTACTGTCTGTCATGTCGAGACAAAATGGTGAGCCAGCGTGCCAACGAGAAGGCACCAACGCATGAGCGTATTAGGAGAAAGGCACTCACACATCTAAGCCTTGCTCTATCAGACGCCAGACCACCGTCCTCGGGTGCATTTAGTCGCAGCTCCAGGCAAAACATAACGAGTCAGATGTAACATTTTGAAGAATTGCTGATGTTTCGTGCTCACCATGAAGACGCCCAAGCCGATGCGAGGAATCTCCACGCCGTCGGGCAACGGGTGATTGTAGATGCGCATCTTGCACGTCTCGATGGACGTGCCGCTGGTGGAAGGCTGGTGCTGCTGGTGTTGGGAGCTGGGACCCACGACGCTGTGCATCGTTCTCGCCTGCTCCGCCAGCATCCTGGCCTGCTCCTGCATGAGCCGCGCAATCTCTTGCATGTCCATACCATCCAGGGCGCTAGAAGCTGCCGCCATGGATCAGGACGGGGTAGTGAGGGAGTTGCCGGAGACGACTGGGGAGGGTTGCGAGGTTACGAATGAGCACCGAGAGAACTCAGTGACAAGCAAAATCTCACACTGAGCAACGTGAAGACAGAAAGCTTCTTGACCAGTTGACAAGTCTAGTACGTGGAGACAATGCAAGCATGTGATCCAGAAGTTCTGGATGAGGGTCTGTTTGATTAGCTCTACCTGGAATGTTGTGCTCCATGATCTGACTTCGAGCTCGCACAAGACTACTATTTGACCGCAAGGTAAAACTTGCCGATCGACTGTTGCTCCTAATGAACGTGGAAGACTGCATCGACAGTCCAGGCGCGTCAGCGACTCAGCTGGCTCGGACGACTCCATCCATCGTACCTGAAGCGTTTGTCTACAGAACTACACTTGAATCGGACAGAGCAGTCTGTCGCACCCTCGCGCGGCGTCGCAGCTATTTACGTAGGCCTCAAAACAGTCCCGAAGGTGTAAGGTGAGCCAGACGGCTGAACTGCCCCAGCGGTCCAGCTACCCGCGGATCCAGCTGGGTGAGGTTGGGTGTCCTCGAGTTTGGTTGTTGGGACTTTCCGACGCGGCATTTGAAGACTTTTCGGACTACAATATTCAAGCTGCCAGTCGCTCCCAGTCGCCGGTCAGGAACTTGTTCCATTTGGTCAGGACGGGACCAGTTCTAGACGATCGTGGACATGAATCGAACAATCGACGATTGCAATCTACAAGGTGAATCGTCAAATGACGATGTCTTCGTCTCAACCATTGGATCGTGCTGGTTGTCCTGAAACGATGGATAAGCAAGACTCGCATGAATCCCATCCGAACAGACTAACCTTGAGGGAGGAGCCACTGTAATCCTCTAGCTGCCTGGCGGACAGGACGAGCGCGATCTCTCGTTGAGTCCGTTCGACGATCGGACTCGACAACCACCCTCACAGACCGATATTCAGGACAAGCGATCTTCAGGCGAATTCAACGGAAGATGTCGAATGTTGCACCATCCTACGGACCATGTTTTACCCCCCAAACTCACCGACATCCTATTTCGTTCGCGATCAAACGAGCTAGAAGCCGACGTAATTTCCACAGACAGTTAAGCCCATGTTCTAAGTCGAAAAGAGGCGATGGCCGCCGGCTTCGTGACAGCAGTGGTCTTGCAAGCACCTTAAAAGCTCCTCACGTGAGTGTAGTTGTGAGCTCGAGTGAATCTGTTCACGAATCTCTTTACAGTGGGATACGCCCACAAGTTGGAGCCTGCGATCAAAAACGGATGTGGGACGACGCAGGACCACCAAGGAATCCACCAACCGATTGCCGCTTGCAGTCGTCGATGCAGCTGCCGCCACGTCGACCCTCTCGCGGCCGCTCAATGAAGCCCGTCATCATTTGCTCGTTTGTCGAGCTAATAGGACTGAGGCGCAACCGAGGAACACAAAGGTCAGGAGATAAGTAGAAGGCAGCAGACATCCCTCAAGCGTCAGTGGTCCATCGCGTGGGCTTTCCGCCCCTCGGCGCTTGAGGCTGTGAAAACCTGGCGACCAGCGAAGCTGCCGGGTCCTGCGAAGCTGTCTGCAACTAGTAGTCTGACGAAGCGTAACGTCGAACCTGACCAAGAGCTCTGAACATGCGACCTGGAAACTCACAACGGCTCCGGAGGAACGTCCCAGGTAGAAGGTTTTGAAGGCTCAAAAATTTGAAGATGATGAACTAGTAAAAATCATACGATTGCCTTATCACGATTTATAAATAAAAATAAATAAAAAATAAAAATTATTTTACAATTAAACCTTTGAAAAGGCACTTTCCCCTTCATCTTTCCACAACTTTGATGAAAACTATTTTATAGCAATTTCAAAGTTCCCATCAATTTAAAGTACTATTTCAGCCGGATTCCCTACCAAAGACTAAGGGAGGCCTAACGAGCCTTTGTGTTACAAACACAGATTATGCCTCCATTATCCTCTTTCGAACCTTACTCATCTCTCGAGAAATTCTAAAGCTCCTTCTGTGAGCCTCACAACATGCACACAGAAGCCTAGCATGAGGCGATGAAGGTGCTTCATTCCCCCTCCAATTATGCACATGGGACTTACACTCTTCATGCAACACCTATTTTGCTTGCCTCGCAAGTCTTTCACAATTCAATGACATATTTCTCGCCCAACCTCCAGTGATTACGGCAATTGCAAGGATTCAAAACACTTGCGCATAATGAACACCTCAGATCTTCCACACACAATGCAAAACCTGAGTAGATGAGCTCCCTCAACCTCAACTCTCTTCCCATGTGTGGCGATACATAATGGCCCACCTTATCAGCCCGAGAAGGATACTTCCAGCAATTGTTTACAACTTTGAGTCGCCAAGAGGTTGGTGTTCCCCATTTTCCATCATATACCCTTAAACAGTAGTGTTACATCGCGCTCACAAACCACACCACATTAGGTGATTGACAAACCGAAGTGAGAGCAGATAAAGACAAAACAAGCTAGCCTAACCACGGCACATGAGGAAATGAATTAGGTAGATATCATTCATAACTTTTACCCGATACATCTGTCCATGGTTCAGAGGCCCACAACAGAAGACGATGAGGAGGAAGAGGATGAGCAGCAGCAGGAACAGCAGCAGCAGCAGGAGGAGGGGGAGGAGGAGGAGGAGGAGGAGGAGGAGGAGGAGGAGGAGGAGGAGGAGGATAAAACACAAGAGGAGGAGAAGAAGATGACTGCAAAGCACTACATACCCTCATAGGGCATTTCTCCACTCGGTCTTGGTTGGGTCACATCCTTCAGCACCAGCCGATGCTCCATCTCTTCTTGCCCCAACCACGAGAAGACAGCCCACCCGCTTGCCACAAGCCTGCCCGGATTGGCAGATAGGGGCTGGAAAGGTCCACCAAGGGCTTTGAGCTCTGCTTCTACTAGCTGCTTCAGTGGGGATGAGGGAAGAGGGGTAGACGATGGAGGGGGTGGTGAAGATGACATCAGGCCAGGATCACTGCGACGTTTGCTGTGTCTGCCCCAACCCGTGATGATTTCAACAGCTTCGGGAATCTCCTCTTCCCACTGCAAGAAACAAAAAACCAAAAAAAAAGGGAAGCGAACAGCATTGCTTCCAAAGAGAAAACCAGATGGTGCTGCCTTACACAAAGCAGAGGCTGCTGCCATGGACAAAAGCAGAGTGTGCTGCCACATACAAAAGCAGAGCGAGCCGCCACGAGTCCCTTACTCATGGTAGCAGAGGCATGCAGCAGAGTGATGATGAAGCTGCCCCGCTGGCTTATTGCCAGGGCCATTGACAAACAATCTAGCCCCAGCCAGCACAAGTTGCGGTCCGACAGCTGGATTGCAACGGTTCCGATTACAGCTGTCAGTTACCAACACAATGACACCCATGAGAACCCTTGCACTTCACTGGAAGCTACCAGAAAATGCTACATTTCTCCAAGCGCATTGCAAAGCGTTGCCGACGAATCCAATCCTAAAATGCTTTGCAAAACGTTTCAGGAAGACATGCTTTTTCTAAAACGCTTTCCAAAGCGTTCAGATAAACATTATCCTTGCATTTCACCAAAGCTCCGGGCAGTCATGCAGTGCTTGCTTCCTCCCATCGCAGTGCACACACGCACAGCAAGTCGGAAGAAATTCGTCCTTCATGTGTTGCTTGTACATACTGGAAGACGCCGTTTCCGCAGCTTCAGACAGCCCAAACCATTGAGGAGGGTACTACACAAAACCATGTCTCCCTCACCTGCCACACTCTCCGTAGCTCCTTCAGCCACGAGTACAGAAACGCTCCTCCTGACCCGAGGGAATGCTCGTGCAGGTCCACACTCCACACGCCGCCCTTGCTGTCGTAGCTCACGCAGTCCGCGTCCGAGTACACGCCTCGTTCCCTGCCCGCATCCACCACCTTCCCTGCCCGCGCGCGAAGGCCAAAGCTCCACAGCGCGTCGGCCAGCGTGTTGTAGAGAGAGCGACGCATGGCCGCCGATTGAGGCTGCAGGCGTGAGACACAGGCGTGAGACACAGGCGTGAGACACAGGCGTGAGACACAGGCNCCACACGCCGCCCTTGCTGTCGTAGCTCACGCAGTCCGCGTCCGAGTACACGCCTCGTTCCCTGCCCGCATCCACCACCTTCCCTGCCCGCGCGCGAAGGCCAAAGCTCCACAGCGCGTCGGCCAGCGTGTTGTAGAGAGAGCGACGCATGGCCGCCGATTGAGGCTGCAGGCGTGAGACACAGGCGTGAGACACAGGCGTGAGACACAGGCGTGAGACTCAGGCGTGAGACACAGGCGTGAGACACAGGCGTGAGACACAGGCGTGAGACACAGGC
>SZWC01007362.1:39477-70390 GCA_023375785.1 Penium margaritaceum | reverse complement strand
AGAGACCCATCAGAGTGCAGGCACGCACAGACAGCAGGCTGAGCTCAAGATCAGGTACAAATAGCACGTCAGAGAGATACAAGGGGCCAGACGGACCATCGAAGCGCACAACCCCAACACCGTGGACTGGTAAGGACTGACCAGAGCCTGTGCGAACAGAACGAACAGTCGTGACGGGACCAAGAACCACAAAGTCACTGCGACGACACGTCATGTGGTGAGTGGCACCGGAATCGATGATCCAAGTGCCACTGGAGTCACGACCGGTGGACGTCACTGTACAACGAGCAATGGAACACTCGGCATCAGAAGGGCGCTGAGCCGTCTGTGGGCCGGAACAACGTACATCACAAAGGTGAGCCTCATGGATCCAGTCTGTGCAGTCAGGCCCATCCTCATCACACGCGGACTGTGCTCCCCCACACGTATCATCACGAGTCACAAAGGCGGACGAACAAGCAGTCTGTGACCCACTCGACGATGACAACACACTCGCACCTCCCTGTAAGCGAAGCGCCAGAAGATGACGTAGCTCGGCGATGGTGCGGTCACGTGGGTCTGGATCACTGCTGCTCGCTGGTGAGGACGTAGGAACNGTCACAAAGGCGGACGAACAAGCAGTCTGTGACCCACTCGACGATGACAACACACTCGCACCTCCCTGTAAGCGAAGCGCCAGAAGATGACGTAGCTCGGCGATGGTGCGGTCACGTGGGTCTGGATCACTGCTGCTCGCTGGTGAGGACGTAGGAACAGCTGCAGTCGTAGTCGCCGCGCGTCCCGAGGAGTGTGCGGACGACGTGCCGGGCGCGGTACGAGCAGCATGGGCCGCCTGAAGTCCACGGGTGATGCGCCCCCAGTCAAGCGGCTGCTGGCACTCGGTGTAGCGATGGGCACCTCCACAGTTGTAGCAGTGGACAGAACGCCCACTGCTACCACTGGGTGATGACTGCTGCTGGCCCGATCCGCGCTTCCTGTTCTTCTTCTTCCCCTGGGCGGCTGCTGCGACGCCCTCCGTCTGCGTGGGTGTAGACGAGGTCGAGGAGGAAGAGGAAGATGGGGTCGTGGTGGAGGTAGATGAGGGTGACTGCAAGATGGAAGATGGTGGTGAGGCGAGGACTGCTGCAGCGAGGGACGACTCCTGATGTGCTACTGCAGCCTCGTGGGTCGACGTCACCTGGAGGAAAAGCTGATGCGCCCAAGGGAGCACTGCATGGAGGCCGAGAAGGGCTCGAGAACGGCGTCGCTGTACTGGTCGAAGATGTCGGTGTACTCCAGGCGAACTCCAAGCATGATCGCCCGGAGTGCCCACAGCTGTGTGCCCCCTAAGGTACCCAGGCGCGTGTAAATACGCATGGCGCGTCGCCAGTAATCCGCCGCAGGCTCCGCTGGTCCCTGTCGAAGCGAATGGAAAACACGGATGTGGGACGCACGCGTGGCGTGCGTCTCTGCGGCCAGTAGGGACAGCGCCAGATCCCAGCCTCCACGAGGATCAGCTCCGGTGCCTGTGCCAGCCTCGCCAAGGAAGGGGCAGAAGTCGACGACAGTCTTGCGTGGCATAGCGTAGAGAAGTCCTCGCATGGCCCGAGCAGCTGTCGACACCTGTGCTGGGTCTGTAGTCTGGTATGGGCTGTGGTAGTAAGGCCAAACTCCCTCGGAGGTGGCCCACACCTGAAACAGGATCTCCCAACAGTCAAAACCATCCTCGCTGATGTACCGTGGGGGTGGTGCCTCAAATTCCTTTGGCTGCCGTTCCGTGGGAAGAGCAGCCGCAGGCTGAGGAGGGCGAGAGACAGGGAAGAAACCTGGAAGGGGATAGTCAAGTGACGGTCGCACCGTAGGCACCACAGGAGATCTGGTGCCCGTCTGCAGCTGACGGAGGCGCTCCTGAAGGGTCCGGATGTCATGATCCGGATTCGTCTGTCATGCCTGGCATGAATGGCTCATCATCCAGGAGGTCTGAAGGTGGTGGGTCAGGCCGAGCACCTGTACCAGGTCCCTGAGCCGACTGCTGTGCAGAGAACGCGATGCCGGCAGCTCCCTCGGAACCCTGCCGTGGAGCTGTGGACTGGCTACGCAGGAGCTCAGTCAGCCTGCGGAGGGCCTCAGTCTGCTCCCGCTGGAGGCGGCGCATCTCAACCTGCTGGCTCCGCAGGTCCTCAATGGCCTGCGAGCGTGGGCTCAGGACGCCAGAGGAGAAGGAGGGATCACCAGTCGCCTTCCCCTTGTCCGACTCCATGTCGCCTCTCACTATGGACAAACAGATCAAGTTTGTCGGATTTCAAAACCGTCAGCGTTTCTCGAGGCGTTGAGACGCTGGCAGTTCTTGACTATCCGGCCAAAAATTTGCCTAAGTATGGTGCTGATGTCAGCAGGTGGTTGCTGACGTCAGCACGACCTGATGACGTCAGCAAGCAGAATGCTGACGTCAGCGCCAGCGCTGACGTTTTTTTTTTTTTTTTTTGGTTGTTCTGCTCGCGGTCCTGCGCGAGCATGCAGCCGCCCAGTGGCGGCTGTGCGGAGGCTGCGCGGAAGCTGCGCAGCAGCTTCCGCCTAGCTGCTGCTACAGCTGCGCAGGCAGCTACAGCAGCAGCTGCGTGGCTGCGTGCGCGGCGGTGGCAGCAGCAGCTGCACGCTGCCGCTGCTGCTGTTGCGCGCTACAGCAGCAGCTCGCCGCCGTCGCCGCCCGCTGCTGCTGTTGCGCTGCCGCGTTGCCACGCTGCCACTGCTGCTGCGCTGCTGCGCTGCTACGCTGCTACTGCTGCCGCTGCTACTGCTGCCGCTGCTGCTTCTGCTGCTGCAGCTGCGCTGCGGCCGCTGATGCTACTGCCGCCGCTGCGGCTGCTGTTGCCGCCGCCGCCGCTGCGGCTGCTGCGCTGCTGCTGCCACCGCCGCTGCTGCGCTGATGCTGCTGCGGCTGCTGTCACGCTGCTGCTGCGGTTGTGGCTACTGCGCTGCTGCTGCTACTCAGCTGCGGCGGCGGTGGGAGAAGGGCTGCTGGCACCGCCGCCGCCACGCCCCTCTGCGTGGTGGTACGCGTCGCTGCTGCTGTCTTTGCAGCTGCGATCTCACGTTGACGGCGGTCGACCGTCTCCAACGGGTCCCAGAAGATGTGCTGCAGCGGTGACTCTCACTGCTACTGCTCTGCTGCGTCTCTGCTGCGCAGCTCGGTGAGATCTGTCTCACCAGCTCTGATACCATGAGAAACTGCCAGGAAGCTTCCTAGCCTTGCTGCTGCTGACGTGGCGACACTGTCCAGTCAGCTGACGCACTAGCAAGCAGGCAGGTGCAAGAAACAGCAAGGATCAGGCTAGGGAGACGCGCAAAGTCTCATAAGCTTCAATAGCTTAGTAAAATGCAGAGAGAAATGACAGCTGACAGGTCCAGGGCATAAATACCTGCCGCGGCGCACGGCGGGTGTCGCACGCGGCAGTCCAAGAGCTGTCCTAAAACCGGCCCAAAACCACTGTTTTGGCCGTAACTCTGCGCACACATGTCAGAATCCTACGCCGTCTAAACCTAGACGTGCAGAACCAAAAGAAGCACGCAACAACTGGTCACATGCATGCATCCATCGACGGACAGCGAGTATATAATGTAAAAACATGCAAATGGGCCTCATGCCCAGTCCGCCGAAAGGCGCCTGCAAGACGTAGAAGTCACAGCAAGGAGTCCAGGTGACATCTGGGGCTCTGGAACAGTGGTTGGTCAGCTCCGGACTGGTAGTCCGCCGCCTGTCATCGCGCCGGTGTCACCAGGGCCGCCTGCCTCAGGGATCTGCACGAGTATGGACATGGCCGAGTGGTCACAGTAAACTGTACAGGAACGGCACAAAGCACAACACCGCTGTGCGCCGCGGCAGGTGTTTATGCCATGGACCTGTCATTTGTTATCCCTCTGCAAATGCTTATGAAGCATTTTAACACTTTGCCTTGTGTCCCCTAGCCAAACCCCTGCCGTTACGTGCACGACTTGTGACTGTCGCCACCGTCTTTTTAGGCACTGACGCCTGGTCAACAGTAGTGTGGCTAGGAAGCTTCTATGCATCTTCTTACCTTTTTCCAAAAAAAAAAAAAAATCGATACGCAAACCCCCTATTGCGATTTAAGGTTATGTATATTTTGCGCAGGCTCCGCCCACGCAATACACAAAACCCTACATCGTAATAGGGGGTTTGCGCGTAAAAAAAAAATGAAGAAAGGGGTCATCGCTTGATCACGATTGAGCGGGAACGCCCATTTCCAAGAAAAAAATCATGAGCACACAAAACACCTTTGGTTTGGGAGACAAACGCTTTCAAACCCAACCCCGAATTACATTCGGGGTTGAGGGTTTTATTCTTTGTGCGGGCATCTGCTGGGCCCCGCGGTAGCGGGGCCCAGCCAATTCTCTTTCAACGCATGAGGTGACTCTGACCCTTCGCGCAAACCTCACGCAAACCCCTCTCGCAAACAATCACAAACACCTTGAAAGCGGGGTTTGTGATTGTTCAAGGGGCCTAATGGCGTCATCACTCCGACACTTCATTTCATGTAGCGTCGACATGGTGATTGCGCGCTTTCTTTTGTAAACGTCATTGTTCTCTCTTCAACCTGTGGATGTGTCAGTGTTCAAGTTAAAATTCGCTAAGTATGGCGTTGTTAAAGAGCGGTCAGTGGGTATGAGAGACTTCTTCACGAAATCGGTGGGTACGTGGTCACAACCCCGTACATAGTAAGTCCTTACAAGCGTTTCTTTGTCAAGCGATGATGCAAGAAAATGGTGATTGGCGGATCAGTCATTTATCTCACGGTCCCACCAATGACAGTCAAGATTCTGGCGGATGTAAGAACGAGACAACCAGACTAGAGATCTAGCGGCTTTTTTGATAGAAAATTGAACATAAGATTATACGCCAAGCCACAACAATCGCGAAACAACAGACACTAGGGTTTGGGTCCAATCCCAAGGGTAGGTATCTTTGCTAGACCACCCAAATAACCGACCCCAACTACATATACTAAGGACATTGATATGTTTTTGAGGTCATTCTAGGCGATTTGTTTGTGTATACTCTTAAACACCGAAAACACACGGTGTTGTGCCCTAAATCCTGAATTCATTTCAATCCCTCAATTCTTGCACATCAAGCCTCTATGGTTGGTCAACACTGCCACGGAATGCCATTGTAAACCTCCATAATTGGCCAACCTCGTATAAGTCCTTCCTTATGTGGTCCACAATGGCAACACTTAACCAGGCTGTCCCAAGCAATCAAAATTCTGGATCCTTTCTCTCGGTTACTATGTAACCCTACGCGCGTTCCTTGTGAAATGACCGGCTCTATTTTTCCCTGGTCATGACCGCAACTTCTCAATGTTTGAGTCTCCCTTGTTGAGAACCAAAAAGAAGCATTCTCCGGAAAAAAAATCATACAATTCAAGCAAACCACATCTTTTTGCCCAAGACTTAGCCACGAGAATGTAACGAGATGAGTCCAATCTTGAAAAGGAACACATTACGTAGTGTAAGCATGATCTTCTTGTTGAAATTGCTTGTCAATGTTATGTCCCTGTCCTATGTCACAAGAATGAACACGTGCTGTACACTTTTCTGTACACTTGCGACTAACCATGCATGATACTTCAAACTTTAAAAGCGTACAACTTGCGCTTGTTTTGCTCTAGCTATCACCTAGAGCAAACCCTAGCTCTTGTGTGATGCCTAGACTAAGCCGTTTATAACTGATGTGTTTGATCTTGCAAAATCCAAAGTACCAATTGTTTAAACGTGCCATTGAAATCTAGGTGTGTAATTCATTATTGCTTTGGTCAACATTCGCAACCTTGCTTTGGGATGGCGCGACTTTAGATTTTTGTTCCAACCTAATGGAAATCTAATGGTAGAAAGGGAACACTATAGCCCTGGAAACGACTCACATTGCAGTTATCACATTGTTCACCACTGGCAAACCACCTCTTAAGTGTATCAATTCGACGTGGCAAGAATCTTTGACCCCGCCTGTGGGTTGGAGGACTTTGCTTGTGCCTATCCCACACATTATGAAAATGTTATTTGAGGAGTCCATACATAATATACACTCTTGTAACTAAATCACCAATTCAGTGTGACACGATTCATGCATATTGATCATCTAATAATTACTTAGCAAATATTCCATAGCCATATTCTGTTTCCACTATGAAGCGACCTCAAACGTGACATCAGTCAAGAAATCACAATACTCACCATTCAGCGTGACTTTCTACAAGTAATTGTAACAATTTGATGTATCAATAAGCTTCAAGGCAAATACTACGATTCAGGATTTTGATGGCGGTTGACTAGCCGTTGACGCTTACAACTCTCATGCTTCTGGTGGAAGGAACTGATGATAGGAGACACACAATCGAAACCAATTTGATGGTGTCCATGCAAAAGATAAGTGGCTATGCTTCATTTGCAAAGAAAGATACAAACACCTTTAAGTTAGATATCGCCAACATCCCCAACATTGAGCATCGCAAACATTGAAAGGAGTCACAAGTATTAGAGGTTATGAGTGGAAAGAAAAGCTCTTATTCACATGAACAACTCTACACCAGCAAATGACCCATCCGAAAAGGCTCACAATGTCAGAGACAAGGGTACATGAGATTTTATGTTTTGACAGAGGGATAAGAGGATGACCCATGGGCGATGCTACTGATGGTAAAATCGATGGATCAACTACTTTATGAAATCAGTAGGTATGAAAATAGCCATCATTGCTTGTTAAATGATCTCATGAGATGTCTTTCGAGCATTGTTTTGTTCAGCTATGGGTTTTGCATTTTGAACCAGACTTACTTGTGATAAGCTACATGATGTACTTATCTAGATGAGTTGCAGAATGAGTTACTATCAAACTATCCCCTGGCCAGGGTTTATGCACCGCCGCAATCCACACTTTGACTACGCCAGCGATTCGGTCCACGTCGTAAAGAAATGCACCGAAGGACATTTGCCATTGATTGAGTGTCCCATAACACAATGACTATTTCAATGATGAATTCAAGCTACGATGAAAAGAATTTGATATCATCGGAAGTGGCCAGATGTGACGCATACTGAAGAGGCCAAACGTGCTTCATCAACATAAAACCTGGCACCAATAGAAATGTTGTGATAGAAGATCCATAAGCCTCATTGGCAACATCAAGAGGAGCCTCAACAGAGCTTGTTTCAACACCCTTGGGTCTCCCTCTCCCTGCATGTGGAGAGTTTTCATGGGTCTTTTTTCTCCAGAAACACCATAGAAACACCCTCAATAAATTGATGATCATCACATTAAAGAGACTAGGCAACTATACAGTAGTCAAGGGAATGAAGGAGATGAGAGATCACAAGCCGATAGAGCCAAAGCAACAACAGAGCAACATGGTGGATAGAGGATTCTTTTATCCATCAACTTCGCAATACATCACTATAATAAGTTCTACAAAGAAGGGAGATTGGCAAGATGCAGGTATACATGGAATACTGGGCACTTCATGACATAGCCACAAGGATCCCTATCCTCTTCCTCATGCCAAATATACATTTACCAATGTTATGGAGCTTGAAGTCTTAGGAAGACTATATTGCACATCTTTTATCACCCAATCCGCGTACGTGACAAGGACACGAAAAGGAAGGAAGTACAACTTTCATGGGGAATTCTGACGTTATCGTTAAAGCATTTGGACAAACAAAGGACCCCACAATGTATGTGGCGACAATGAAGGACTTTTTTGGTTGTTTCTTGATGCCTTCAATGTTTCATGCTTTGTTTATGCCCTAGAGTAAAGCATTCCGAACAAGCAGAATGGAGATCTCTCAAGGGTTTTGAAGAGCTTATAGGTAGATATCTCCTGCATGATACCGTTGAGGTGTGATTTTGGCCTTCATTGTTTCTAAAGCCACATGTGCTTATGACGGACATGATGAAAATGGCAGACTTTGGTGATTCACCACCACCAACAAATAGACACCAGGAGCAAGCATCCTTGAGCTTTTATGATGACTAATGTCCATTGGCAAAGACTACACTTAACTGATAGTGCCTCTATCTACTCTCACTTCTGAATCAAGCAGCTGTAGTTGGGAAGATGCCATATTGTTCCATAAGTTTGTTCTATGCTTTTTTAACAACATATCATTCTTAACTTGCCCAAAATAGGCCATTTGTGTTCTGTAGGTTGATTCTCACAATCCCCACTCTATCCACCCCCCTTACTTTGATTTGACCACATCATGTTCTCATCTTCTGGCGGTGGACTCAAATTGAACCTTTACGCTCAAAAACTTCAAGTTTTGACAGGTCAAAATTTTGAGTTCTTGCATGATACGTCATTGTACTCACACTGACGCGCATGCCAACATGCCATGCAAGAGCAACTGGGCAGACATCATCGACACGTTGGAGTGCACTCATTTTGGCAAGCATACACCTTTCATTGCAAGCACAACCAGCCAAAGTTCGAGTTGTCCCTATACCAAGTCCCTCCTCTTTTACCAATCTCTTACATTGCAGATCGCTAGTCCCAAAATGATTGAAGTGATTCTCCTAGACCAAGGAAAAAAATACTCCTCCTCATAGGCGAACCAAAAGCAATTATTCTGAATGAAACCACTGGACAACAAGGTAGTGGAAAAGAAGCATTGTTCTCTTTGAGGAACGCTCTGATCTCACCATCAACATTGTAGCTATGATATCTATGATAGCTGACATGTTTTATGGTGAAAATGGATCATTGTAGAGACCGATATTGAGAATGGGGAGTTATGCATAATCATGCCAACTGCGTGAGCCCCATCAAACAAATGTCTTACACAAACAATCACAGCTATAGAGTGTAATAGTGTGAGACACACAATAG
The DNA here is from genome assembly GCA_023375785.1 of Penium margaritaceum. NCBI lineage: Eukaryota > Viridiplantae > Streptophyta > Zygnematophyceae > Desmidiales > Peniaceae > Penium > Penium margaritaceum. The sequence continues at coordinate 61,511 of SZWC01007362.1, read as the reverse complement.
CGAAAACGTTTTAGGCATGGAAGTTTTATCTACCCCAGTGAACTTTGGTTTTGATATTGATTTTTTTTTAATGGTCGACTTTTGAAAAAATGACCAAAGTATTGCCAGAATAATTCCCATTTGTGTTTGTCGTATTTAAGGTGTCACCTACATTTTTTGGTGGAAACCATGCATAGGTTCCATAACGCTCCTTTCTTGTTTCTTTTGTGAAGTTTGGAGTCACATTCCTTCACTTAACGTAATATGACAAAGCTAACACAAGCAACGTGGATGTGCACACAAGCAAAAAAAAACTCAATGGACGTGCCGATGGTGAGAGATCCCCTAACGCTCTTGGATTTCAACAAACAGAGATTTGTGATTTATAAAATCTATGAATTAGATGAGATTTTTGAGGTTTGGATGAATTCAGTGATCATCCATGGTAGAATCTGTGTGAAATGGTAACTTGGTTTCAACATTTACTATGTGAAAACTACCATAAATCACATCTTGTCACCTTCAAAATCACATTTGAGTTAACTTATTTATGTGACATAGTGAATTCGTTGAACAAAGTATTGTATCCCATTCAATCCAAAAGAACAAATAGTATTGAAGCCCAAGAGCGGCAGGTACAGGAGGAAAGAGAAACTGAGCTTGCAATACACAAGAACACCGCAGAACATGTTAAGCCATACTACGTAGTCATCCCTGGCTATGGGGTCATCATGGAAAAGAAGTTGACCTGCAAATGGTGGAGCAACCCTCTGGAAATCAGGCTCAAACACCCTGAGGAAAGGTCCACCAATCCCATGTGTTCTTGACCATGGGCTTAGAGTCACAAACGTACACCCATGCATAATAGAACCATCCACAACTGCCTTCTCCTGTACCCCCATCCCAAGATGCATGCTCCTTCCCTCCCTTGACCTTTAAGTGCCCCACTCCGAAAATAGCTCTTGAGCTTGTTCTTTAGTGGATGGACAATGAATACATGAACAGTGAGCACATCCAATGAGGATGTAAACCGTGTGCATGTACAAGAAATTGTCCGAAAGCCACTTCTGGAATGAGCTGCAGTACTACGGATGCTGTATGTTCAACACCAAAAGGACATGGGCCTCTCTCTNGCCTCTCTCTCTCTCTCTCTCTCTCTCTCTCTCTCTCTCTCTCTCTCTCTCTCTCTCTCTCTCTCTCTCTCTCTCTCTCTCTAATGAAGAGCGTCTTGTAAGTTGTCCGGTAGTATAGGTGGACAACGTTGCAAACTCATTGCCTCGTCGTGTCTCCATTGGCCTAGGGCGATTGGGCAAATGTGAGGTCCCAACCGGCGTCTGTCAAGATCTCGTCCTACAGACCATGTGGGAGACAGCGCTTGGGTTTACCTCCGAAAATCAGCTGCATGGGGAGATGACTGCTGGTCATTGTTGACGTTACAATGGTGTTAATCTGCCACCTGTCCTCCGGAGTGACGATGCCAACATCAGACAATGTTTGTGGTGCGTATGTGTGACCAGCTGCCGGCATCAGCTGATTGCATGTGTGGTCGATGTTCAGCACCATAAATGGAGAAACGTCGTACAGTGTCACCATGCATGCCGCTCGGTGATGCATCATCAGTGCCTAGGCCTCCTAGTTGTCCAGAACCTTTTGCGTAGCTGTTTTTGAAGAGTGCCACACCCAACCAAGTTTTGTCCCAATGAACTTGCGAACCCACGTCCGGCTGAAATCAAGCAATCCCATTCACTCCATCTCGTTCGGTGCACGAAGTGCAATGATGCCTTGGATTTCACGCCAGATGCCCTTTGAGTCAAGGGCGTGTCCAGCATTGCAAGCGGCCGTAAGCCGCTTCTTCATCGCATCCATGGGCTTGGGTTTGTTCCCAAGACAGGACCAGTTTCCCCCACAACCATCAAACCTCTTCTTGGAATGTTTTGGCGTAGATGGACCGGTGGCAATATAGGCGATCACCACTTCTTTGTACTATTGCTTGAGCATTTTTGTGTCACTGTAAAATAAACCGTGGACGGTGCTATGGGTGAGGGCATCATACAAGGAGAACCAAGTGGGCATGCGGAACGTCCGTTCTAGGTGTTGAACAATAGTGAATGCAAACCCAGGGCTGTTGCAGGCTATGTAAATGATTGGGAAGTGTCCAATTCCAAACCAGTCACAAAAGCTTCCCCGTTCGTGACTGATTCAGCTGCCCAAATATGACCTGGTTGCCTTTGACTACGTCACCATCAGTTGCATACACTTTGTGTCCGTGGATTCATCAGAGGACTGTTCACTATTGCTGCTACTTTCGGTACTCCTGCTACAAGTTTTGCTGCTGGCATGTGAACCATACGATGTAGTCAAAAGCAGCTCGACCAACGGCTGGATGGGCCGAACATTGTTTGGTGCAGGGGGGGACTTGAAATTCAAGGTTTCGATGGGGATTGTTTCCCGATGGCAGCAAGCCATCACGGATGACAAGGCTTGTACAACGCGACCTCCACTATATTGGTGGCCGGGGGTTCTTTGAAGATGTCTCAACAGTTGGACCTTTGACCTTCTCAGCGGTAGTAGGAGGATGATGCATGGGCCCCTCATCAGGTGAATATCATGGCTGTGGCTGGAGCATGGTTTTTGCTCCCTTGTGGATGTTTGACGGTCTAGCACCGGGACTAAAATTCCACATGCGCGGCATGACTCTGACATCATTTGTTGTCCTTCTCCCTCTTGGGTAATGACGAGAAATATGGTTGAGGGAAGGACGAGCGGTGATGCCTCCTTTTTTTGGAGCCAAAGCCTCCCCCTCCAGATGCAGGGAGTATCCCTCTCGTGATGGGCTTGGCTCCTCGGAGTCTTCAAACGTTAGTGCCACTCTCGTGCATAGATGGCCAACAGGTGGCAAGGCTGGGGGGGCACGTGCAGGTGGCCCGTGCCTGGATGCCTGCATGAGGCGATGCGTACGCTCTTTCGGGTCACCTTGGTCAGAAAACTGTCCTGAATGACTGGTTTTTTGACAGAACGTGGTAGTGTTACGACTCACCGAACGAATAAGAGACCACCAATACATGCATGAACAGCAATCGGTGCAACCTGCTTGGTGCTTTGGCCACATACAATGGATGAACTCATTGCGTGACACATCGGATGTTCTACGCGCCAGTTTTGTCCATTTGGAAGGCTGATTTCAGACTCCAAAAATCCTAACAGTCATGCTTCTCATAAAAAAAAATGAACACGCTCTGTCCTCGAATTTAAGAATCCAACCCCCAACTTATTGATTTCAAAATCACGCCCAAATTGACTATAAAAGGCCAAAAAACTCGTAAAAAAGGTATGGCACAACACAATTGTCGAAATCAATGTTCACCAGGGTATAATGCCAATTACGTGTCCTCTGAACTGACCAGCATGTTTTGAAAATAATCGAATTCACAAAAGTCCAAGTTTTCCATATATTAATCTGGTTGATTTCCTCAGGCGTACCTTTGTCTGTGATGTTGAGTAGTGGCGTGATACAAAACCTGGAAGATGCTCTACGTCAATGACCGAAATGAATGGAAAAGATTGTTAGTGTGACAATGTTGTGGCACCTATATGTTGATTAACACCTCACACACAATGATTTGGTGGCCAAATACAAGCAAAAATCTGGTTTCATGCTCCATTGCGGCGATGATAGTTTACATGTCAACAATCAGTGCCATGAAATCACGAGGTACAGAGGAAATATTGGATGAATGTCACCACTCTGGTCTTCACAGCTTCTTGACGGAGTTTCTTGAAGCAACCACTCACGACCCGATGCCACACACTTCACTCAACTTAAACACCCGATATCTCAAGTGTACCACGTTCTCGGCTGTGCTCTTGACTTCATGCACAGTATAGTCTTCAGAATTATCATAGATGAGCACTTGCTAAAAAGTACAAATGACTCAGGTTCCCCATTTTCCCATATCATCTTTATCTTCACAAATTGTACATATGCCACCTATGTTCCACCCGGCACAACACTTGACATCACAGTACAACATTGCCAAAGGAGCCCATGAAAATTTCACTCCTTTCCAACAACCCCACCAAACTCTTGCGTGCATCTCCACTGCCAAGAAGTTCATGGAGCTTGTGATGAAAATGGTAAAATGATTGAGCACACCCGCCAATAAGTAGTAGTAATAGGTAAATTCTTTGACAATTTAGGGAGAACTACAAGTGATTCATAATATGCTCTAGGTGACCCGACCAACAGATGCGACATGCATCATAGTAGATGGCATAATACTGAAGTTCCTGAAAGCCAATCTAATGATAGAGTATTGTGCCCCTTTGGGCTTGGCGATGATCTTGCCTTCACCGTTGCCCATGGGGGTGTTACCTCACCTGATTGGAGGAGACTCTAGGAAGCAGGCTCACATAAATGGTGATCTCTACCGCACAGCTACGTGGTTCTAATGTTTTGTTCTCTTCTAATTCTGTAAAATGTAATTGGATTATATTGGGATCACATTTTCTTGGTAATCTTCTGGTTTCATTCTTCAGATGCATGGTTTTTGTTGAATTCAGTGAACATTCCCATTGATTTTCTCTCGCTTGGATTCAAGGTCACTTGCTATGAGCAAGGTTATTGGGGAGCTTATGCATGCATGCATGGAGAAAACAATGACATTGATTTGGAAGATTCCAGTAATACTGGAATCCGCCACAAGGAGGTTGTCAACACACAGAGGGATTTTTGGACTGCAATGCGAGCTATGGGCGTCGACATTTGATGAACAGGCCCATTAGCACAAATGGAAATTTTTAAAAGACATACTTTAAGTGAACTTAATGTAAACAGACGCCATCAGCAGGACAAGGAAACTAATAGGGTCTACAGAAACGATACATAGGCCATAGTCCTTTGTTATTGATGGATGAGTTTAAGAATTAGGATGACAATCCTTTGAATTGAATTTGGTAAGCGTAGATACTTTCTTGTCATGTAACGCTTACGAAAATGTATTAAAAAAGTTATGGAGGTTCGGGGGACAAGAAGCCACCAAGACTCAAGAGCCTTAGAAATCATCTTCTTCAGAATTTCACCATAGTAGCGGAGCAACTATGGAATAGGAGTGTGTAGGAAGCACTGGTCAACAGGCGATATTACCAATTAACACATTAGTATATGCTCTGTCCAGCTCTTCCCAAGCCATTTTACACTGCAAACTCCAAGGGGCTGAAGTTTTAGCTGCGGTTGTTGTGTTTGAAGGTACAGTTTTACTGTTTTTGGGGTCACGAATGACAGAGAAAAGTGGTATTGGGAGCTTGCTTGTGCATGGAATGGCATCGGGATGGTGGTTTAATCAGAAAGAAATTCAATGCTAACTTGACATTGGCACAGTCCAATCAAAACCTCGTGCAACACTCTTACACTGTCGACCACTTGTGTTTGACACCTCAAGCACATCACTTTGATGTGGCAAGACTCACCGAATCCACCTGATCATGATTTTTGTGTGTGTTTAGAAAAGCTAACTGGGAATTCTGACCCACAGCACAAGTAATAGCGGGTTTGTATTCCAACATTGCAGAGTGTGCATGACGTTTCTATAAAATCATCACCGACAGTGGCATGAACTACCTAGAAGAATGTTTGGTCTACAACAATGGAATCACGCAAGACAATTAATGGGCCATTGGGGTGCTTAAAATTCAAGGTGATTTTCCTTGCATGATCGAAGAAATTAGCTGGACTGACAGCGCCAACTATAGTGCTTTGATGGAGGAGTAACATATGTAGAGATCTCACGGCTATAATCCTTATCGTGGCTTAGGAAGTCTTAGTTGATGAAGACCTCCTGTCGGATGGTGATCGACACTATCATCGAGTGAGACCAATGGTCATACTACACTATCATCTCCCGTGTGACTTTAAAAACCACTAGCATCAGGCCAAAATTAGGGACAATTCACATCAGGAACCCGAGGACTGAGGAATCCATTAAGGATAGGATTGGATAGCGGCACTCCTGCCTGGTCGGAGAAAAAGCTGGGACGGCCAATCACCCATCTAAACCTCTTTCAGTGTCGCAGGTCTGGGATCCTGAGCACGCAAAGGATAGAGGAGGGTGAGAGAAGGACCATCCGGTGATACTTATTCCTATAAGACTGGATAGGAGGGTCTAACACATTGTTTTCAGCAATAACATAGTTCAAAAACTTGGTTTGACCAAGAGAAACTACCAAATGAGTGACAAAGAAATCATCCTTCAGCAAGGTAACATGTTCCTACAAAATCTCCAAGTTGATTAGTCTAGTAGGGCAATTTACATGAGCATTATTGGGAGGTAATAGCCCATAACTCTGATCGAGTGAGACACGATAGAAGACCGCTTATGGAAGGTGGCAACGATGACAATAGTAGAGGAAGTTGCAACAACGGCAACACAATGCACAATGTTGATATCAATCTGACATGGGTAAGAGGTACCCGTGACCTATAGATCACGTGTGGCTTGCGTACATGGTAAGGAAAGGGGGGTGATTAACTCAAAGAAAAAGGGATGAACTAAAAAACATCACTTGCCTGAAAACTTTGGAAGTTTACAACTATTATGTGGGCAGTCTATTCTTGAGGTGCTCGAAGGGATTTTGCTGACACATCACCTTGACAATGCAACATCGATGATCAGACAAACACTAAGCTAGAAATCCTGACGGTCGAGGTGACCTCCAAAATGAGCAACCAAAAGCCCGCTAAATAGCATGTACAGATGCTCCACCATGGGTTCATCAGACCATCCCCACCACCACATGCAAATCTGATGCTTTTTCAAGCAAACACTGGTGAAGTATTGATATGCTTGAACTACACGGCGGTGAATGACATTGTTTTCTAATATCACTTTACTCTTCCTCCACCACACATTTTCTTTATCAACCGCAAGGAGTAAGAATTCCACCTTAATCAACTTACAAACTGGCTATCATCCAATTGTGTACATCATAAGGACACGAAGAAGACATTATTCCACACTCAAAACAATAAATTCAGGCCGTTTGGCCTTCTGTCTTACATCTTCAAAACAACGTGGTGTACATCCATATGCTAGAAGAGCTAGGTGGGTATCCCCGAACAGTCTGCATAAGTTGTGGAGAAGTTATGCGGAGAATTGTCAGTGTGTAGCATCGGTCACCGCTCAATCAAGCACCTTGGGGTCACATTATCTGTTGAAGATGGTTCACGATGGAACAAAAGAAAGTGGAGGCTGCCATTGTTTGACCAACACCCATCAAAACTCAAAACTTTGAGTTGTTCTTGTGGGTTTGCAACTACTATGGTTGATTCATGTAGTAGTACAGATTAGCCAACTCATCTCTCCGGACCCAGTAAAAATCATCATGTGGAGCTGGGGAGAAGGTGAAGAAGAAGCACTTAAACAATTGGGAAACGCTTTGACCTTGGCCCCAGCCTTACATTCAACGGATTTAACCGTGGACTACATCATGGACACTGCATTATCCTCAGAGAAAAAGATGGTAGAGAACAATCGGTGAGTACGCGTACAAGAGCTAAACGACAAGGCACATGAAGAGGAGATGTTGGCACTCTTACACGTACTAGAGACATGAGGATGCTACTTAAATCATGGATGATGCTTTGTCTGCGCAGATCATAGTGCCTTAAATGTACCTCAAGAAACGACCAATTCCGAGCCGCCGACAAACACAATGGATGGAGTCCATTCAGTCTAGACGCAACAATGACAATGAGTACCAGCCTAGAAAAGCAAATCTGGTAGATGCTCTCAGTTGATGGCCATATCTGATGGCCAATATCAGCGTGGCGCTTGTTAGACAAGAACCATCAATCGCGAGGCTGTTTGTGAAGGAATACAAGGAATTCTGCAGGTAGAAGAAAAGAAGTTTTTTGCCTGACCATCATTTTTGGTAATAATAGTATACACGCCAAGTTGTCGCACCATCCAATGATGAGCTCCATTGCATGCTTTTGGAAATGTGTTGCGACGCTGATTACGGTGGGTAATCTGGCAAGGATGGGAGATTGAAAAGGCTGGCAAAATACTACAAATGTGATAAGATGGAAATGGATGTCAGAAGCTAGTTCAATTCGTGCGACATATGTCTATGCAATGAGTCAGGACGAGCAAAGCTCCTGGGTTTGTTTTAATGAGATCCCATTTGAAGGAGCTATATTGTGACAGCTCCATGGACTTTGTCATGTGTTTGCTAGTTACACCTGTTATTGAATGCGACATACTCCAAACTCTATATCGGCCACACATTATCGACTGGACGGCCAGGCTATTGAGTGTTTATCTCACAAAACAACTCCACAACATCCGTTTCCATGGGGAGTTTTTCCTTTGCGGTGGTTCATGGAACCACCACAATTACATCAGGTTTGCAAGATTCAAGAAACACACTGGCAGTCGCCAATCTTATGTCGGGATTTTTAGAGCATCTGGGACAAGACTTGCTAGACACTTCCAAAGACTCTAACGACTGTGAAGCACATTGCTGAGAAGCATCGGACAAACACCAAGCTCCGTGCCAGTAACAATGTCCAATTCATCTCATAAAACTTCAAGCTACGAGGGCAAGGGTATGCAAAACTCACAGCTAAGTGGTTTGTGTCATTTATCGTGGAGGATATGTGGACACCTATCAAAACCAAATGCCACCTACCTGTTGGAGTGGCTACCTCCAGTATTCCACGTTCATGAAATCAAACTTGACTGAGACCAACATGAAAACTTCCCCTGTGGAGACTTGCCTCCGCCACCACTTGTATGGAAGTGGACAATGGCTCGGAGTACAAGGCCAAAGACTACAAGACAAAGCAACAAACTACATTTCAAGTGGTAGGCCTCTGACATGTTGCTCATTTGGAAGCCCTCACCAAAACGTACAAGAAATCGATCAACAAATCAACGGCCGATTCAACCAGCATCAACCGACGTTTCGTGATGCGTCGTGATGTTGTTGCTAGAATGGAGAGAAGTGTTACATTCCTGACTTACAAGAGTCCCGTGACTATGTACATGGGGCTTACTTCCTTACGCACATGACCCACTGCGCCTTGACCTCTGTCCTAATTTTTTTTTTGTGTGCAAGCAGTCTGGCCAGCTACCCCGACTTCTGGTGTTTCGTTCCAGAAGGTTCTGACAAGTTTGACCACTTACTTGAAGGGTCGACAGAACCATTGCGCATGCTAACAATTTGGACGCCATACGAGTTTCACTCAAGGCACACCTCAATTAAGAATCCCCTTGATTTAGCTAGAAATCCCCTGAATTGATCAGTGGAGTTTCTTAGAGCAACCACTTACGACGTGGCGTCTCCAGCGTTTCTCTACCGAGATGCCCAAGAACCCAAGTATACCTCATTCCTTTCCCAGTTCTGTCTGTATGCACTCCTTTGTTTTGACAATTATCATGGAACTACAATCCCTAGCAATTAAAAAGTACTCAAACCTCCCATTTTTCCAAATCTTCTTTTGCTCTACAGATCGTATGTGAATCACTTGTGTTGTGCCAGGCGCAACAAATTATTTCACCTCTTGCATACCCATTGTTACATGCCAGACGTACACGAGTCCCTAATCTTCCGGAGTGGGTAGTTCTGTCATTATACAAACAGCCCGCCGCACGTCAAGACCTCACATTTCTACCCAATGGTCGAGGAAAATTAGACCAATTGCACTCGTCCTCCTGTGAACCTTCTCCTACTTTCTGACAACTTTTACCACTTTCAAGAATCATCGTCAGAAGTGTCACGACCTTTCAGTTGACATCTTGATGCATTGAGAATTATTGAGATTTATAGAGATGCATCTTGCATCTTCACCATCAATCTTTAAAGCCCTCGGATTCCTTGATGGAGCTTTTTGATACAACCACTCACAACACAACTCCACACGTGGCGCTCAACGATCGATCCAACAACCTCGACTACGTCTGATTCATAACTTGACACTTGTATATATGTGTTCAATCATTTTGACACTTGTCATTGAAGTAAACTTACCGCTCATTATTAATTGCTCAAGTGTGCCATCGTGTCCTGCCTCGTAACATCTACCTGTCCACTATCTACCCTCCGTTCGGCATAGTATCTGGTATCAGAACGATGCGGTGCCGGAGAAGCATCTAAGTGCTTTACCCATCCGGAGGACTACTTTGTACAAGCCATTTGCACATCTTGCCATCAGCGTGTCTTGCACGAGCGAGCGCATCCGATGACTAGCAACATGTCTTTGTTGATGACTTTGGCGATGGAGGAGTAGAACATGCATATGCACATGAATCTTGAAACGGCAATGAATGCTGGCGTGGCAGGTTATGTTGTAGCTGGGTCAGCCACGACGGCCCTAATGACAACCCCGGTCGCGGTTCCATCGGCAAAAAACCAGCCATCCCTACCAACAGCCTCGACGTCAGCAGCAGGGAGGACAGGTGGCACTAGACATCAGGCGCGGATTAACGAGGAATTGGCAAATTGTATCGGCGCTTCCAAGGGGATCAACAACCATGTGCTCCAAAAACTCAACGTCGCAATGGAGACTATTCACAACACAAGTGCACGAGAGGTGGTGCTTGTCGAGAGAAACAAACAACTCCCCAGAAAACCCAAGATTCATCTGGCCCCTGTCGAACCATTTGACACTGTAAATTCTAAGGCGTCGACGATTTTGATGTGGCTCACATGTCTAGAGGTGTACTTCACCATTGCTAGGGTCAACGATGATTGAAAGAAGATTGACCTCACGGCTGCACTTGTACGTGGCACGGCACTAAGTTGGTGGTCTGACTCAAAGGGCATCCAACGGCAAGAAGAGACTGTCGAGGCCTCGTCAACGGGCAACGGTGCCCGTCTCATATCGCCAATCATAGGCATTCTACCTTTGGACCTAATCAACCTCCAATATCAAGATGCACTTACGCCACCAATCGACTAGAATGAATTCTTGCGCGTAATGCTGGCACAATTTGGACGACTGAACGTGAAGTCTGATACTCGGTACAAGCTCTAGCATCTCTGTCAACCATCCAACATGGCAGAGAACATGCGGAGATTTTGCAAGATCATCACTAGTGCAGACATCATTCCCCAACAAGCTATATTTTCACTATAAAAAATGGCCTCAAATAAGACAACTTGCGAGCGATTGCCATTTCTAGCATCCAAAACGACTTACGAGAGATGATCACAATTGCAGAAAGGATCGACATCGATGACTACAACGCCTGGATCTAGGAATCCTACGGTTGGCAACCTTCCAATGAATTGTTTTGTGGGAACAAAAAAAGTCAATCAGGGGAATCCTCGACTCTGATGCAAGTGGATGCCATCAACTAGAGAGATACACACACCTACTACTATGGGGGAAAAGTCAGACATATCACTCCCAACCATCAAAACAAGCAACAGGCCAAGTGGAGGAGGGAGTCGTAGAAAAATGAGCGAGGAAACGGCAAAGGGCAGGAGTGGAAGGCGCGACTCTTGTCCACAAGGAGCGATATGCAAAAAACGACCGCTCATCTAAATGGCTTACGATGCTGCATAGGTCTTTTTAGATTACAGAGTTTGATGAGGGGTACGAGGAGACCAACCGTAAATACTAGTAAAAATGCAACCCGGAGGTTGCAAGTGTCGCAAAACGTACTGGCACTATTGGATGAAGGAGTTCCTGACAATTTTGTAGGCAACGACATGGTTTGCAAGTGGGTTTACGGACCAAACTCGGGGTGTTTGAAAGAAACCATCAATGGGATATTGCAAATATGGAGACTCAGAGAATCACTCTAACTACTACAAGTGGGGGATCTACGGGATGCAATGGGATAGAGGTCATATCCAATGAATGACCACAAGATAATTCTTGGATGAGATTTGCATGTGGGGCAGAAGGCAACAATGGAAGGAGCAAAGGAAGCCGCAATGACCACATAGCAACAACCTATGCCACCAATTTTGTTGAACGTGGCCAAGCACTACATACAACAGGGACCTCGTGTGTGGCTCATACATTTGGAGCCAATAGAGGAAGCAAAAGTGGCAATAGCTAAACCTATCACATCAACAAAGTTCGCGATGCTACCCGAAGAGTTCGCACCACTCATCCAAGAGATTGCAGACGTCTTCCCCAAAAAAATTCCAAAAACCCTACCACATGAATACGACATCGACCATCGCATCAAGTTGAAACAAGGCAGCCGACCCACACTTCAAGGGGCCTCTTAGATGAGTGATTATGAGTTGATCAAGCTGAAAATGCAGCTTGACAAGATGCTTGGTCAAGGGTTCATCCACCCATCCACGTCACCATACGCCACACCAGTATCATTTCTGAAAAAGAAGTTTAGAGAAATGCAAATGTGCATTGACTATCGGGCGTTGAACGACGCTACCATCAAGAACCGCTATCCTCTTCCCAAAACCAACGAACTATTTGACCAATTCCGAGGGGCTCAAATGTTCACCATAATTGATCTACACAGTGGCTATCACTAGATATGCGTGGCAGGCGCTAAAATCAAGAAGACGACGTTTATGCATGCTATGGGTATTTTGAGTTCATGGTCATGCCATTCGAACTCACGAATGTCCCAGCAATATTAATGGTGGCGATTAACATTAGTCACCCCTACCTTGACGGTTTTGTTGTGGTGTACCTCGATGACAATTTGGTGTACGACTCCACCCCACAGGAGCATGATGGACGTCTTGAAAAGTCGTCTAAGTTTTACAAAGAGATATCTTTTCAGAAAACTCTGGAAGAGCGACTTTGGGTGCCTTTTGATCGAGTTTTTGGGTCACGTCATCAACGATGGATGAATCATCATGGATCCAAAAAGGATGGCACCAGTCATTGATTGGCCGACAGTGACTAACGTCCGAGTCGTTCAAGTTTCTCTCGGCTTCTGCAAGTACTGGCGCTTTGTACGGAATAACGCCTGAGTGTCAGTGCTTTTCTCCGATCTCACTCGAAAAGAAAAGGAGTGGCGATGGGGAGATATCAAACATGAAACATTCACCGCATTGGGATATGCTCTGACCTTGGTGCCAGCCCTACAATTAGCTGATCCAACGGTCGACTACATCATGGCTACGGAAGCCACAACTAGAGCCATCGACGCGGTCCTCCTACAAGATCATGGCAGCAGAGAGCAACTGGTCGCATGTACGTCACAACAAATGTAAGGAACAGGACTTAACTATGCCGTACACGAGAAGGAGACAGTGGCAGTTGTACATGCATTTGAGACATGGTTGATCTCACTTCATTCTAACGACAACCACAGTCACCGCCAAAGGAATAGTAGGAATCTTTCTAGAAACATCGCATGGTTACACGTCATGCAGAGGACCATCACAAGCAACAGGGGTGGATCTAGGTTTCAACAGCGTTCCATCCTGCAACCGGCGGCCAAACGGAACAGACCAATTGGACGCTTGAATAACTTATCCAAACACTCTGCAAACCACACGTGATAGATTGGGAACAAAAACTGCCGACCGCTGAAATCGCATACAGTTCGGAAATCTCGATTGCACCAGGTGAAACTCCATTTAAAGTGGTGTATGAAAAGGTATCCGCCACACCAGTTGGACTATACAGCCGGAGCATCATTCCCGCGATTGGCGTCTGACAACGCGACTTCTCTACCATATGGGATGAAACAAGGTTGTTCTCAGTTCAACAAACATCAAACTCTCCGGAGCTGACTGTTCAAAGCTGAAACCCGGATGGTTGGGACCAGTTGAGATCGAGTGTATGCAAACCGTTGTGGTCGCGTGACCCAAACTCCCTGACACTATCTAAGTGCACCCGGTGTTTGATATCAGCAGACTCAAGCAGTATCAAGACCCTAGGGATACCTTTCCTGGCAAGGATGTACATCTCCCTCCATCTGTACAAGTGGACAAGGACGCAGAGTATGTCATCGAGGACATCCTCGGCCATTAATGATGTGGAAAAATGACAAAATGTATTATCAAGTGGCACGTCTATAATGCCGTGCATAACAGCTCGGAACGTTTACAACAACCTCCGCGATGTCGATCATCTGATTGAAAATTTTTACCAATGTTGCCGGACCACATCTAGACGTGAGCTGGGATATCCTAGCTAAAAGGGGGGGAGTGTTACGTACCAAACGCACACGAGTCCCTAATCTTCCCAAGTGGGCAATTCTGTCATTACACAAACAGCCTATCACGCATTGAGACCTCAAGTTTCACCCCGACGGTCAAGGACAATTTGACCATCTTCCCTTACCCTCCAATGAACCTTCTTGCACTTCCTGACAACCTCGACCACTATCGATAATCATCAATAGAAGTTTCACGACCTTTTGGTTGACTTCTCAACGCATCTAGAAACATCGAGATTTATTTAGATGCATCACTTATCTTTGCCATTGATCTTCGAAGCCCCCCAGTTCCTCAGTGGAGCTTCTCGATCCGACCACTCACGAAGGGATTGCTAGTTACCAAACATACACGAGTTCCTAATCTTTTCAAGTGGGCATTTCTATTATTACTCAAACAGCCCATTGTGTTGCTAAACCGCGATGTTCACTCCAATGATCGAGGACAAATTTGCTAATTGTCCTTGCCTCTAACAAATCTTCCTAAACCTTCTGACAACTTTGACCACTCTCGTAAATCCACGAACAAATCATCACAACCTATCGTTCAACTTCTCAATGCACGGAGATGAATCTAGATTTATAAAGACACATCTCCCATCTTCACAATCGATGCCCAAAGACCCCCGATTTCTCGATGGTCCTTCTTGAATCTGACCACTCACGATGCGACTCCGCACGTATCGCTTGGCAATCGACCCAACGACCTCGACTATGTCTCATTCATAAATTGACACTTGTATATATATGTTTGATCATGTTGACACGTGTCACCAAAGTACACTCACCGCTGATTATAAATTGCTCGAGTGTCCCAAATTTCAAATCGTGTTTTACCTCGCAACTTCTACCTGTTCACCATCTACTCTCCATTCACCATAACACTTGGTATAACAACACAACACTACTAGAGAGGCATTCGATGCTTTACCCATCCAAAGGACACCTTGTACAAGGCGTCAGCGGATCTCGCAAGTCGAGACTTTGCAGAATTCCGGACTAGGACGTGAGGCAGGCAAGCGCAACAGACGACCAACATCAGGTCTTTGGGAACGACTTCGGCAATGGGGGGGCAGAACATCCCTATGCACGCGAAACTTGAAGCAAAAGTGAATGTTGGCTTCGTAGACTATGCGGTAGCTTGATCAACCCCCACGGCTTCGACAACCAATACGGTCGTGGGCCCAACGGTGGTAAACCAGTTGTCCCTATAGACCACCTCAACAACGGTGACAAAAAATGACGTGTGGCACAAGACGACAGGCGCGGATCAATGAGGAACTGGCGAATCAAATCCGCGCACTTGGGGGTATCAATAGCCATATACTCTAGTAGCTCAACGTCACGATGAACGCTATTTGCAATGCAAGCACATGAGTGGCGATGCTGATTGAGAAAAACTCCCAACTCTCGAGCAAACCCAAAATTTGTCCGGCTCCACCAGAACCGTTCGATCCTGCAAATTCCAATGGACCAACGGTTTGATTGTGGCTGACAAGTCTGGAGGTGTACATCACTGCTACTGGGGTCAACAATGATCAAAAGAAATTTGATCTCACGGCTGCGCTTTTACGTGGCAGGGCGCTAAGTTGGTGGTATGATGTAAAGACCACCCAGCGGCAACAAGAGACCAACGGAGCATCATCAACGGCCAACGACACCCGTCTCATATCGCTGACACAGGCCTTCTACCCTTGGAGCAGATCAACCCACAATGGCATGACGCACTGACACCACCAACTGACTGGAAAGAATTATCGCGCATGATGCTTGGACGATTTGAATGGTTGAACGAAAAGTCCGACACACGGTAAAAACTTTAGTGTCTCCATCAGTAGTTCAACGTGGTAGAGTATACGCAGAGATTTCGCAGGTTCATCAATGGAACAGATATTGCCCATGATGCATTCTGTTATCACTACACCAACAGCATCAAGGGAGACATCTGGAGGGCAATTCCTATTTCTAGGATCCAAAAGGACTTGCCATGGATGATCATAGAAGTAGAAAGGATCAACAATGCCAACTACAGTGCTCGAATCTAGGAATCCTACGAATCGTGACCTCCCAACCATAGAGGAAGCCAATCAACAGAATCCTGGACCCCAATGGAAGTGGACGCCGTTGACCAGAGAGACACAAACCTGCTACTACTCTCAAAAAGTCAGGCACATCGCTCGCGATTGTCGAAGTTGGCAGGAGGCCATAAAAGGAGGAGGTCACAAAAACTTATTGGAAAAACGGCAAAGGGCGAGAGTTAAAGGCGTGACTCTTCTCCATGAGGAGCAATCTGCGTCAAACAATCACCCATCTGAATGGCCTACATTTCCGTAGAGGGTTTATGAGTTTGCCAAAATTAACGAGGGGTACGAGGACGTCCAACCAGCGATACTCCGAAAAGTTCAGCCTCGAGGATGTAAGAGTCGCAGAATGGTACCGACACTATTGGATGGAGGAGCTTCACAAAGCTTTGCAACCAACAACATGGTTTGCAAAATGAGTTTGCAAACCAAACTAGGGTTCTTTGAAAGGAAAACTGTTAATGAGAGATTGTGAATATGGAGACTCCGAGAACCGCTATGACTCTAAGTGGGAGATCTACGAGATGTAATGGTATGGAGGTCATGTGTATAGAGTAATCACAAAACCATCCTCGGACAATATTTTCTATACAGGGAAAATTCCTTGGCCGACTGAAACAACGGGGAAGTTTACGTGGAAATCAATGGTGCCAAAAAACTGCTTCCACGTGTGGAACAGGATCTGACGACGGAAGGAGCGGAGGTGGAAGCAACAGAGGAAGTTGCGGTAGCCGAGAAGCGAGAACCTGTTCAGCCAATACCGCTCTACGTGGCCAAGTACTATATACGATGAGGAGCTCATGCGTCGCTCATACACATCGAGACAATGGAAGAAGCAAAAGTGGTAGCAACCCAATCATCATCGGCCTCATCGGCATCTAGAAAGTTGGCGATGGTACCCAAAGAGTTCACACCACTCATCCAAGAGTTTGCAAACGTCTTCCTTGAGGAACTCTCGAGAACCTTACCTGCTTAATGAGACCTTGACCACCGCAACAAACTGAAGCCGGGAAATAGATCTACAGTTAGAGGGGCCTATCGGATGAGCGTTCACGAGCTGAATGAGCTAAAAAAGCAACTCGTCAAGATGCTCGGTCAGGGGTTCATCCGCCCATCCACGTCACCATACACCGCACTACTACTATTCCTACAAAAGAAAACTGGTGAGACGCAAATGTGCATGGACTACCGGGCGTTGAACAACACTACCATCAAGAACCGCTACCCTTTTCTCTGAGCTGACGAACTTTTTGACCAACTCCGAGGAGCTTGAATTTTCAGCAAAATCGACTTTCGCAATCGTTATCACTAGACATGCATGACAGTCGCGGACATTGAGAAGATGGTGTTCCGAGCTTGCTACGGGCATTTTGAGTTCACGGTGATGTCGTCTGGACTTGCGCATGCCCCAGCGATGTTCATGGTGGCAATGAACAACATCTTCCGCCCATACCTTGACGATTTTGTTGTGGTGTACCTCGATAACATTCCAGTGTATAGCCACACCCTCGAGAAGCACAACGGACATCTTCAAAGAGTTCTTGAAGTATCATAAAGGTAGACAATTTTCAGAAAACTCTCGAAGTGCGACTTTGGTCGTTGTTCGATCAAGTTTTTGGGTCATGTCATCAACAGTGGATGGATCACCATGGATCCGAAAAAAGTGGCAACAGTCGCTCATTGGCCGACGCTGACCGACATTCGAGACGTTCAAGTTTTCCTTGGCTTTACAATTACTTCAGGTGTTTCATACGGGATTACGCATGGGTGTCAAAGCCTTTCTCTGACCTCACTCAAAGGGAAAATGAGTGGCGGTGGGGAGGCAATGAACAATAAGCATTCACCGCTTTGCGTAACGCTCGGACCTCGGCGTCAGATCTATGATTAACCAATCCAACGGTCGACTACGTAATGGTTACAGACGCGTCAGACCGAGCTATCGGCACAGTCCTGCTACAAGACTATGGCAAGAACGAACAACCGGTCGCCTATATGTCTCGAAAACTACGAGGACCGGAACTCAACTACGCCCTACACGAGAAAGAAATACTGGCGGTTGTAGATGCATTTCAGACATGTCGGAATTATTTGTAGTGCCACCGATGCATGCGCACCGACCACCCTGCATTGAAACATGTGAAGACGCAGCCGAACCTCAGTCGACGTCAAATCCGGTGGATGGAGTTCCTTGAATCCAGGTTTGACTATGATATTGAGTACCGGCCAGGAAAAATCAACCCGGCGGATGCACTCAACAGCCGACCAGATTTAATGGCTGAGGTGGCGATGCTACAACTGTAGCGAGACCCGTATCTCAAGAGATTGCTCACACAAGGCTACAACTAGCACGGTGGGTACGACAAGGAGAAATTATAGCACGACGCACCTTGTTGGTGACGGCGATTCACTTGCCCTGTGGTCATTCCCCTGAACGACGAACATTCCCTTATGCTACTTGAAGAACGCCACGACACAGAACCAGGTGGACAGTTTGAAGAGGACAAGATGCTAAAGACGCTGGCAAAAAACTACTGGCGGGACAAGATGCAATCTGACATGGCCAACTTCTGCAAAACCTGCAAAACATGTCAGCAAAAAAGATCTTGGTGCACACAGCCACTCGGAATTCTGCAACTGCTCCCTGTTATGAACCGTGGACGGATATCTCCATGGACTTCGTCACGAAATTACTGGTCACATTCGAGGGATATGACGTAGTCCTTGTGGTCGTCGACAGGTTTTTCAAAATGTCCCATTTCATCCCCACAACAACCACCGTTACCACCAAAGGAACATCACAACTATTTCTAAACAACGTCGTGCGGCTACACGGCGTATTGAGAACCATCACCAGCGACAGAGACAATTGATTCACTTGCCGTTTTTGGCACTAACTGATGACTCGCTTAGGCAGCAAGATTCAACTTTCAAGAGCGTTTATCCTCAAACCGGCGGTCAAACCGAGTGGACAAATCAGACGCTCGAACATCATCTCCTAATGTTGTGCGAACCTCACAGGATGAATTGGGCACAAAAACTCCCGACCGTCGAGATTGCATATAATTCAACAGCTTCCATCGCAACGGGTAAAGCTCCGTTTGAAGTGGTCTATGACAAAATTCCCACCTCAAGAGCCAGACTACAAAAACCCAGCAACATTCCCACGGTTGACGTTTGACGCTGAGACGTCTCCACGGTCTGTGAGGAAAAATGACAAATCCTCGCCAAGACACAATCAGCGATGAAACGAGCAGCTGACCGACATCGTAGCGACGTCGTTTTTGCGATTGGGGACAAAGTCTTTCTCAGCTCAGCCAACATTAAACTCTGCGCAACTGACTGTTCAAAACACAAACCCCGATGGTTGGGACCGTTTGAGATCGAACACATGCAAACCCCCTTGGTTGCGTGTCTCAAACTCTTCGATACTAAGCAAGTTCATCCAATGTTCCATGTCAACACAATCAAGCACTACCAAGACCTCAGAGAGAACTTCCTCGACAGGGATGTCCCTATAGTGCTTTGTGCCGTTCCTGTACAGTTTACTGTGACCACTCAACCGTGTCCATACTCGTGCAGATCCCTGAGGCAGGCGGCCCTGGTGACACCAGCGCAACGACAGGCGGCGGACTACCCGTCCGGAGCTGACCGACCACTGTTCCAGAGCCCCAGATGTCACCGGGACTCCTTGCTGTGCCTTCTACGTCTTGCAGGCGCCTTTCGGCGGACTGGGCATGAGGCCCATTTGCAGGTTTTTGCATTGTATACTCGCTGTCAGTCGATGGATGCATGCATGTGACCAGTCGTTGCGTGCGTCTTTTGATTCTGTACGTCTAGGTTTAGACGGCGTAGGATTCTGACATGTGTGCGCAGAGTTACGGCCAAAACAGTGGTTTTGGGCCGGTTTTAGGACAACTCTTTGACTGCCGCGTGCGACACCCGCCGTGCGCCGCGGCAGGTATTTATGCCCTGGACCTGTCAGATGTCATTTCTCTCTGCATATGCTATATTGAAGCATTCTGACACTTTGACTTGTGTCTCCTAGCCAAACCCTTGCCGTTGTGTGTACGACCCGTGACTGTCGTCACCGTCTGACTAGGCACTGACGCCCGGTCAGCGGCCGTGTTGCTAGGAAGCTTTTACGCACTTTCTCATGGTATCAGAGCAGTGAGACAGTTCTCACTGAGCTGCATAGCAGAGATGCAGCAGAGCAACAGCAGTGAGAGCCACCGCTGTAGCAGACCTTCTGGGACCTGTTGGAGACGGCCGTTCGCCGTCCGCGTACTCCACCCACCACGTGAGATCGCAGCTGCTGAGGCAGCAGCAGCAGCGCGTACCGCCACGCAGAGGTGTGTGGCGACTGCGGTGCGTGCAGCCGCCACCTCCCTCCCCCCCACAACCGCAGCAGCAGAGCAGCAGCAGCAGAGGCGGCGGCGGCAGCCGCGTAGCAGCAGCGGCCGCCACAGTAGTGTGGCAGCAACGGCGGCAGTAACAGCGCAGCAGCGGCGTCGGCAGCAGCAGCGCAGCAGCGGCAGCGGCACAGTAGCAGCAGCGGCAGTCGCGGCGGCAGCAGCAGCGCAGCAGTAGGAGCAGCAGCAGCGCGCATCGGTGGCAGCCAGCAGCAGCGCGTGGCGGCGGCAGCCAACAGCAACTGCAGCGCGCAGCAGCATCGCCGCACACAGCAGCAGCCGTCGCGCGCAGTAGCAGCAGCAGCAGCGCAGCGGCCGCTGCCATCGCTTCACATGCAGCTACGCAGCTGCTGCTGCAGCTGACAGCATAGCTGCAGCAGCAGCTGGGCGGAAGCTGCTGCGCAGCTTCCGCGGAGCTGCCGCGCGCCACCGCGCAGCGGCAGAACCGTGACAAGAAAAAAATAGGAGGGGACGAGCTGACGTCAGCATTGTTGGTTGCTGACGTCATCAGGCCGTGCTGACGTCAACAACCACTTGCTGATGTCAGCATTACACTTAGCCAAATTTTCAACCGAAAAGTCAAAAGTTGCGAGCGTTTCAACTCCCCGAGAAACGCATCCGGTTTTGAAACCCGGCAAACTTGACATGTCATCCCATAGTGAGCGACGACATGAGTTCACCCGACGACAAGGACAAGGGACCAGGTGATCCCTCCTCCTCTTCTTCAGGGGTATTGAGCCCTCGCTCGCAGGCCATTGAGGACATGCGCAGCCAGCAGGAGGAGATGTGTCGTTTGTAGCGAGAGCAGACTGACGCGATCCGCACGGTGACCGAGCTCCTGCGCGCTTAGTCCACGGCTCCTCCGCGGATTTTTGAGGGAGCTGCCGGCGTTGCAGCCTCCACCTAGCACTCCGCTTAGGTGCTCGTGACAGGTGCCCCGCCTGCTTTACCTCCTGGTGTGGTCTCCCCACCACCTGCGGACCTCTTTGATGACGAGCCATTCATGTCAGGCTTCGAGGATGACTCCCAGGAGCGGGAGATTCGTGTTCTATAGGGCGTCGGCAACAATGGCGTCGGCAACAATGGCGTCGGCAACAATGGCGTCGGCAACAATGGCGTCGGCGACAATGGCGTCGGCAACAATGGCGTCGGTGACAATGGCGTCGGCAACAATGGCGTCGGCAACAATGGCGTCGGTGACAATGGCGTCGGCAACAATGGCATCGGCAACAATGGCGTCGGCAACAATGGCGTCGGCAACAATGACGTCGGCAACAATGGCGTCAGCAACAATGGCGTTGGCAACAATGGCGTTGACAACAATGGCATCGGCAACAATGGCGTCGGCAACAATGGCGTCGGTGACAATGGCGTCGGCAACAATGGCGTCGGTGACAATGGCGTCGGCAACA
>SZWC01007361.1:87328-126171 GCA_023375785.1 Penium margaritaceum | reverse complement strand
GGGGGGGGGGGGGGGAACTAAGATGCAACTCATCCGTGTATAGGGTGCAAGTAGAGTGCAACTAATGCCCAACAAGGGCATAACTCATCCGCGACTAAGCTGCAACTAGGGTGCAAATATGACAGAACTAGGGTACAACTAGGTAACAACTATGTCACAATTACAACACTAGGGCGCAACTAGGGCGTAACTAGGGCACAACCTGGGTGCATCTAGGGCGCAACCAGGAAGAAAAGAGGGTACAACTTTGGTGCAACTAGGGTGCAAACATGGCGTAACAAGGGCGCAAGTAGGATGTGATTAGGAAGCAACTAGGGTGCACCCAGGGTGTAACTAAGGCAAAACTAGGGTACAACTAGGGTTTAAGTAAGGCGCAACTCGGGAACAACCAGGGCGCAACCTGATTGCAACCAGAGCCCAAGTGGGATGAACCTAAGGTACAACGATGGCATAAGTAGGGCCGTACTAAGAGACAATTAGGGCGCGTCTTCAACAAAATCAAAGCATAAGTGGGGCGCAACCAAGGCACAAGTAGGGCAGAACTAGATTGCAAAAAGGGCGTAAGCAAGTCACAATTAGGGCAAGACATGGACCCAACTTGGACAAAACTAGGCTACAACCAGGGCAAAACTAATGCGTAACCAGGGCACAACTAGGGTGCAACTAGGATGCAACTAGGATGCAACTAGGATGCAACTAGGGCACAACTTACGTGCAACTAGGGTACAATGAGGGTGCAACAAGGGCACAACTGGGGCGCATCAAGCTCACAGTAAAGGCACAACTAGGATGTAACTAGGGTGTAACTTAGGCACAAATTGTGTGCAACTTGGATGCAACTCGAGCGCAATTAGGGCATAACTAGGCCGCAACTAGGACACAAGTAGGACACAACAAGGCTCCAACTCGGGGCTCAAGTAGAGCGGAACTGAGGCACAACTTGGTTGCAAACAGTGTGCAACTAGGTCACAACTAGTTTACAACTACGGCCCAAGTAGGGCAAACCTAGGGCACAACTCTGGTGTAGTTAAGGTGCTACTAAGGTGCAACTAGGATGCAACTAGAGTGCAGCTAGGGCTCAACTAGGATGCAAAATAGGGCATAAGTTGGGTGTAACTAGGACGCTATTAGGATACATCTCAAGCACAACAATGGCAAAACTAGGTTGAAATTTGGACGCAACTAGGGCACAAGAAGTCTCAACTAGTGCATAACTGAAACACAACTATGGCATAAGTAGGGTGCAATTTGGGTGCAAGCACGGAACAACTAGGGGGACAACTAGAACGTGACTAGGGACAATTTGGGCACATCTATGCAGCAACTAAAGCACAGAAAGTGTGTGGCTCGTGCACTGCTTGTTGGTAAATAGGCCACAACTAGGACATAAGTATGTCATAACTAGGGTGCAACTATGCTGCGACTAGGGTACATATGGGGCGCAACCAGGGCGCAACTAAGGTGTAGCTAGGATCCAACTATGGTGCTACTAGGGTGCAACTAGGGCAGAGATGGGGTAGAAATGGGACCCATATTTGACGCAAAATGACACAACAAGGGCTCAAGTAGCGTGCAATTATGGTGAGGTTAGAGGGTACAGAGTTGTACGGGTTTGTAAAGGCTTGTACGGAGTTCTACGGAGTTGTGTGGAGTTGTACAAAGTTGTACAGGGTTGTAAGGAGCTGTACGGAGTTGTATAGAGTTGCAAGGAGTTGCACGGAGTTTTACAGAGTTGTACAAAGCTATACAGGTGTAATTCTCGTAAACATTTGTGTACAAACGTAGTGTACAAACTATGCGTACAAACGTTGGATACAAGTTTTGTGCACAAACATTGTGTACAAACCTTATGTACAAACAGTGTGTAGAGAATTTGTCCTAAAAATTTGTGCACAAACTTTGAGAACGAACTTTGTGTACAAACTTTGTGTACAAGCTTTCATTTATGCCCAATCACATCAGATAAAAACAATTCGTAATGTGTGTACGAGAGAAAAACATGTGGTGAGGTTCCTTCCATGAAAGAAACCTAGAAGATGGACAATGTTTATAGGAAGTTATTTGTTAGAAGGATGGACAATGTTCTAAGTCATGCATAGTTGTGTGTACATGAACACCTGAATTTCTATGATCTTTCTTCACAACAGGGTTCACTAAAAACATTACAGAATTACTTCATCGTATGTAATGTCTTGAAGCTAATTGATCATAGTTTTGCTTCAATGGATACGTACATTGTGCACATCGTCCATTTTGTGGTATTTGTGTTTGTTGAATCCTTACCCACACTGTACTTAATGCTACACACGCGTAGACGTCGTACAAGTACTTAATGAAGAGTATCCACAAGTCTGTTTCATTCTTTTCCACCAGATACACTCCTAGCTACACTCCTGCGATACACTCGTCCAATTTGGTGGGGGGGGGGGTTGTATCCGGATCCCCCCCCCCTCCTACACCACTTGAAAGTGTATTGGTCTGGTGTCTTGGAGAGTGTAGATGTAGGAGCCTTCTTTTTTAAAGCAGTGTATTCGGAGGGAGATGCGGACCTGCCATTACACAAGTCCAAAACAACTTGTTTCTCCCAATACGCCCCCCAATACACTTCCCTAATACACTAGAGATTTTTTTGGGCAGGGGATGCACTTGGGGTCCCGTAGTGGCGGGGTCGAAGTTCACTACTTCTTTTTGTACAATCTTGCAGCTGGTTATGTAGACAAAACAAGAGACATTGGATGCTTAAAATTGACAGCTTATAGTATATAATGTAGATGTACACGATTATATTATTTTCCTTTCTACCAGATGCACTCCTAGTTACACTCCCACAATACACTTGTCCACCTCCGAGGGAGGGGAAGGGAGGTCTTTGTATCCAGACCCTCCCTCCCTCCCGGCTATTGAAAGTGTATTGAAAGTGTGTTGAAAGTGTATGGGATGGTGTAATGGAGAGTGTAGCTAGGGGAGCTTTCTTTTTGAAAATAGTGTATTTGGAAGGAGGTGCAGACCTGCTTGTACACAAGTACGGAAAAACTTTGTTCCCCGAATACACTACCCTTCCCTACACTTCCCGAATACACTTGAGGGTTTTCGGGGGGGAGGGGGGGGGAGGAAGGGGGGGTCCACTTGGATTCCCGTTGTGGTGGGATGGAAGTACACTGAACTGTTTGTGTACAACCTTATATCTGGTTATGTGGACAAAGCGAGAGACGTCGGATGCTTGAAATCGATGACTTACAAGTACTTAATGTGGATGTACACAAGACTGTTTTTTCTTGTTCACCAGATACACTCCCAAAACACACTCGTCTACTTTGGGGGGGGGAGAGGAGGGAGGGAGGTCCTTGTATCCCGATCCTCCCCCCTTCCCCCCAAGTAGTTGAGAGTGTATTGGGGTGGTGTATTGGACAGTGTAGCTGGGGGAGCATCCTTTTCTAAACTAGTGTATTTGGAGAGAGGTGTGGACCTGCCATTACACAAGTTACAAAAAAACTTCGTTCCCCCAATACACTCCCCAATACACCAGAGGCTTTTGTAGGGGGGGGGGGGCGTCGACGAGCGAATGACGGCCATAACCCTATCAAGATATCACTCTAATTCGTCATATGCATGTTTATTGAAGGAAACGAGGGATTTAGGACCACACGCTTTACGCAAGAGGAATATGACAGATAAAAACCATGTACGCAAATCAAGGGACATATGTAGGCTTCTTAAGAAACATTACAATGCATAAACATTCCTTTTGAACCACAAGATTTTAATTCAGAAACACAGACATAACATTTTGATGTTGTGACTTCCACCAAAGACATGGTGTTGAAAAAGTGAACATCTCGATGTAAGCTTCTGGGACGTTTTCCTGAAACAGGATGTACCATACACAAGTATCATTGTGTATGGTACTCCAAACTTTGTGTAAAAACTTTGTGCACAAACACGTTTTATAAACTACTTGTGCAAACTTTGTGTACAAACTTTACATTTAAATATCGTTTACAGATTTTGATTGAAAATAATTTATACAAAGTTTGCACACAATATGTGTACAAACTCTGTGCACAAAAATTTTGCACAAACTGAGTATATGAACCTTGTGTACAAACGTTGTGTACAAACTTTGTGTACAGATGTTGTGTACAAACTTTGTGTACAAATGTGGCGTACAAAACTTGTGTACAAACTTTGTGTACAAAAATTTTGTACAAACTTTATGTAAGAACGTTGTGTACAAACTGTGTACAAGCGTTATGTAGAAACCTTGTATACAAACCTTGTGCAAAAGCTTTGTGTACCGAATTTGTGTACAAACTTTGTGCACCAACTTCATGCACAAGACTTGTGTACAAACTTTGAGTACAAACTTTGTGAAAAATATTTGTCTACAAACTTTGTGCATAAACGTTCATAATTGTTTTGTGTAAAGTTTTTGTATAGAATTTGCATCAAATCTTATTTGCAAACGTCCTGTACAAAGTTTGTGCACAAACATTGTGTACAAAAATGTTGTACAAACTTTGTGTACAAAAGTTTTCTAAAGACCCTTTTTCAGAATTTGTGTACAAGTGATGTGTAGAAACATTTTTTACAAGCTTTATGCACAAACTTTGTGTTCTAACCTTTTTCACAAGAATTTTGCACACTCTTTGTGTAAAATCAGAATTTACAAACATTTTGTCAATCCTTTCTCACAAAATTCATGGACAAAATTTGTGCACAAGTTTTTTTTTTAAAAACTTCGTGTACACTTTTTGTGTGCAAACTTTGTGCACAGACACCGTGAAAGAACTTTGTGCACAAAACCTATGCATAAATCTTGTGCACGAACTTTGTGCAAAAAATGTATGCACAATTTGTGTGCACAAACGGTGTGCAAAACATTTGCGCACAAAAGTTATGAAAGAACTTTGTGCACAAGGTTTGTGCACAAATTTTGTATACAAACTTTGCGTACACATGCTTTGTACAAAAATTGTATACAAACTTTGTGTACAAAATGTTTGTACAAACTTTGTGCACAAACATTTTGTGCAAAACTTGTGTACAAGCTTTGTGCGCAAACTTTGTGCACGAGCTTTGTGCACAAAATTTGTGTAGAAAATCTGTCAACAATATTTTTGGACAAAAATTGTGTAAAATCATTGTATACAGAGTTTGCACACAAAGTTTGTGTACCATCTCTCTGTACAAACTTCATACACAAACTTTGTGTACAAACTTTGTGCAGACGCTTTGTGCACAAAATCAGTGCACAAACAATGTGTAAGCTTTTTGCACAAATGTTTTACAGAAACATTTGTGCAAAAAGAAACTTTGGGTACAAATGTTTTGCAAAAACTGTGTGCACAAAATCTGTGCATAAACTTTGTTTACAAAATTTATGCACAAACTGTGTTGAAAAGCTTTGTGGAAAAATATTGTGTACAAATGTTGTGTAAAACAATGGTACACAAACTCTGTGCACAAATGTTGTGTTGAAAATTTGTGCAAAGATATTGTGCACAAGCTTTGTGCACAAAATCTCTGCATGAAATTTGTGTACAATCCTTGTGCATGTACTTTGTGTACAATATTTTTGCACAAACTCTTTGTAAAACCTTTGTTCTCAAGCTTTGAGCACAAACTTTGTCTACAAACGTTGTGCACAAAATTTTGGGATCAAAGCTTGTGCACAGAGTTTATGCACAAACCATTTGCACAAACCTTGTGCAAAAACTTTGCGTACAAAATTTGTGCGTGATTTTTTTTTTAAATCTTTGTGCTTCGTATTTGTGTTAAAAACTTTGTGTACAAACCTTGTGTATGAACTTTTTGTACAAAGTTTGTGCACAAGATTTGTGTACAAACTTGATGCACAAACTCCGTGTATAAACGTTTTTCACTAGCTTTGTGCACAAGCTTTGTGTACAAACATCGCCCACAAACTGTGTACAAACTTTGTGCACAAACTCTGTGTAAGAACATTTTGTACAAAATTTGTGTACAATCCCTGTGCACAAACGTTTTGTACATAATTTAAGCGTAAAACCTACGCCCAAAGGTTCTGCACAAACGTTTTGTACAAACTGTATTCACAGACTTGTTGTACAAACTTTGTGCACAAGCTTCGTGTACAAGATTTGTGTAGCATTTG
This sequence comes from Penium margaritaceum, assembly GCA_023375785.1. Taxonomy (NCBI): domain Eukaryota; kingdom Viridiplantae; phylum Streptophyta; class Zygnematophyceae; order Desmidiales; family Peniaceae; genus Penium; species Penium margaritaceum. Next base: position 120,038 of record SZWC01007361.1, on the reverse strand, counting down.
TGCTCAGTTTTTTTGAAAAAAAATTGTACACAAACTGTGTGCACAGAATTTGTGCACAAAACTTGTGTACAAACTTTGTACACCAAATTTATTCACAACCTTTGCATACAAACGGTCTACACAAATGTTGTGTACAAGCTCTATGCACAATGTTGTGTACAAACCTTGTGTATGATCATCGTGCACAACTTTTCATACAACATTTGTGCACAAACGTTGTGTAAAGAATGTACAAAAACATATGTACCAAATTTGTGAACAAAATTTGTCGTCAAACTTTGTGTACAAGCATCGTGCAAAAACTTTGTGTACAAACTCTGTGCACAAACTTTGTGCACAACTTTGTGTACAAACGCTGTGCACATATTTTTTATACAAAGCCTTTACACAAACCATGTGCATAAACTTAGTGCACACTCATTTTGCACATACTTTATGTACAAAATTCGTCCACAAACTTTGTGCTAGAACTTTGTATACAAACTTTATGTGTGTAATTTGCAACCAGACATTGTGTACAAAATTTGGGCACAACCTTTGTGTAAAAGTTGTGGAAACACTTTGGACTTGAACTTTGTGCACAAAAATCTGTACACAAACTTTGTGTAAAAAAGTGTAAAAAATCTTTGTGTATAAACTCTGTGAATAACCTTCATGCAAAAACTTTGTGCAAAAAAATTACGCACAAAAAAACTGTACAAACTGTGTGCACGCACTTTGTATACAAGCCTTGTGCACAAACTATGTGTACAAATACTGTGCACAAACTTTATGTACGCATTTTGAGCGCAACACTTCTGTACAAAATTGATGCAACTTTTTTGTGTGCAAACTTTGTGCACAAAAGGTGTATACAAACATTTTACAAAAACTTTGCGTATGAACATTTTGTACAAAGTTTGTGCACAAACAGTTTGCACACAAAGTTTGTGCACGAACATTGGGCACATATGTTGTGCACGAACTTTGTGCAAAAAATTGGTGAACAAATGTTGTGTACAAAAATTGTGGACAAACTTTGTGCATAAACTTGGTGTGGAGGAGGTGCAAAGGCGGAGGGACGGAGGCAGAGGCGTGGAGGTGGAGGTGCGGAGGTACAGGAGCGGAGGCACGAGTTCGGAGGCACAGGCGCGGATGCGCAGGCGCTGAGGCATAGGTGAGAAGGCACATGCATGGAGGTGAGGCAGGGAGGCAGAGGTGGGGAGCCAAAGGCATAGAGGCCAAGGGAAGGAGGCACAGGGATAGAGGGATAAGCGTAGAGGTGCAGGTGCAATGCCGTGGGAATGGAGGTACAGGGGCTGAGGCACATGCGCAAAGGGGTAGGCGTAAAGGCGTAGGCGCCGAGGCGTAGGTGCAGAGACCCAAGCGTGGATGCATAGGCACGGAGGCGGAGGCATGGAGACATAGGCACAGAGGCCTAGGCACAGAGGCTCAAGCGCAAAGATGTAGTGCTTGGAGGCGTGGGCGCAGATGCGTAGGCACGGAGGCACAAGCATGGAAGCGCAAGTGCAGAGGCTCAGGCATGGAGATGGAGACGCGGAGGCAAAGCTATGGAGGAGTAGGCGTGGAGGTGAAGACGAGGGATTGTAGGCGTCGAGGCGCAAGCGTAGAGGCGTAGATGTGGAGGCGCAGGTACGAAGATGCATGCACCAAAGGGCAGGCACGGAGGTGCAGGCATACACGGGCAGGCACAAGCGCGGAGGCATAGGCATGGAGATGTAGGCTCGAACCCGTAGGCACGAATGCTAAGGCACAGAGGCACAAATTGTAGATGTAGTTGCGTAGGCGTAGGCATGAAGGAACAAGCATGGAGGCGGAGGCACAGGCACAGAGGCACATGCATAGAGGCAAGGCAGGGAGGCACAGTCAGGTAGGCACAGGCCCGAAGGCCCATAGATAGAGGTGAAGGTACAGAGGAGCACGCGTGAAGGCGTAAGCGCGGAGGGGCAGGCACGGAGGTGCAGGCACACAAGCGCAAGTGGAAAGGCATACGCATGGTGGCACAGGCACAAAGACGCTAGCGCGGAGGCACAAGCATGGAGGTACATGCGTAGACACGCAGGCGTAGAGGCGGAGGCACAGAGGCATGGGCATGCAGGCGCAGGCGCGGAGGCATGGACATGGAGGCGGAGGCACAAAGGTGCAGCCATCGAGGAGTACGCAAAAAGGCGCAAGCGTGGAGGCATGGGCACAAGGATGTAGGCATGGAGATGCGGGCGAGGAGATGCAAGCGCAGAGGCGCAGGCGCGGAGACCTAGGTGTAAAGGCGTAGGTGTGGAGGTACAGGTGCGGGGGTGCAGATGCAAAAGGTGCAGGCGCAAAGGCAAAGGGATAGAGGCGCAGGGCAAAGTCTAGGTATGGAGGCGCAGGCACGGAGGCGCATGCGTGGAGGCACAGGTGTAGAGGCACATTCGTGGAGGCAGAGGCGCAGAGGCAGAGGCACAAAGGTGGAGGCACGGAGGTGGAGGCACGAAGTTGGAAGCACAAAGGCAGAGGCGCAAAGGTAGAGGCGTGGAGGCACAGGTGCGAAGGCACAAGCTCAAAGGTGCAGGCATGGAGGCGCAGGCACGGAGGTACAGGCGTAGAGGCATAGGCACGAAGGCGAAGGCACGGAGGCATAGGCGTGTAGGTGCAAGCACAAAATTAAAGGCACGGAGGCTCATGCATGGAGGCGTAGGCGTGGAGGTGCACACATGGAGTCGAGGTGGAGAGGCAGAGGCATGGAGGCCAAGGGGGGGAGGCGCCGGTGCAGGGGGGCAATTGCGGAGGCGCATGCGAAAAGCCACAAGCATGGAGGTGCAGCAGGAAGGCATAGGCACGGAGGCGTAGGCTCAAAGGTGTAGGAACAGAGACACAGGAATGTAAACGAGGCGGGAAGGCAGAGGTGGGAAGGTAGAGGCGTGGAGGTCTAAGGACACAGGCGTAGGTGCAGAGGGGAAGGCACAGAGGCGGAGGCATGGAGGCACAAGCAGAGAGGTACAAGCACAGAGGTGTAGGTAGGGATGCGCAGACACGGAGATCTAGATGCAAAGGCGTAGGTACGGATGTGTATGCATAGAGGCGCAGGTGCGGTGGCAGAGTCATGGAGGCGCAGGCATGGAGGTGCAGGCATGGAGGCACAGGTGCACAGGTGCAGGTGCAGAGGCCCATGCAAGCAAGAGATGCGAGAAGGCAAAGGCAAAGAGGTAGAGGTCCAGGGGTGGAGGCGTAGGCGCAGAGGGACATGCTTGGAGGTGTAGGCGTGGAGGCCCAGGCATAGAGGTACAGGTGCAGAGGCGCACACATGGAGACACAGGCGCAAAGGCCTAGGCGCGGAGGCTCAGGTGCAAAGACGCACTATTTGGAGGCACATGTGTGGAGGTGCAGGTTCAGAGGCCCAGCCGAGCCTGCATTACGTGCTTGTGACTCTACATCTGCACCTTTGCGCCTGCACCTTTGTGCCTACGCCTTTGCACCTACGCCTCGCCTCCACACCTGCGCCTCAGTGTGTACACCTCCACGCCTCCGCATCCTTGCATGTATGTCCGTGCTTATGCCTCAGCACATGTACCTCCTTTCCTACACCTCCGCACCTGCACCTCCTTGCCCGCACCCCTACGGCTACGCCTCTGCACCTGCGCCTCCAAACCTGTACCTCCAAGATTGCGCGGTGTGTCTATGTAACAGTGCCTACTCTTATGTGCATGTGCCTCTCTGCCTCCGTCTCTATACCTGCACCCCCACACCTGCATTTCACAATTGTGCCTCCTCCCATGTGCCTATGCACGTGGGCCTCTGCACCCGTGCCTCCGTGCATGTGCCTACTTGCCTGCGCCTCCGTGCCTACGTTTCCCACCTGCGCTTCCGCGCATGCGGTTCCAGAAGTGCTCCTTGGTGCCTGTGCTATCAAGCCTACGCCTCAGCGCCTACTCATCCTTGCCTACACCACTACACCAGTACCTCTATGCCTACACCTTTGTGCCTACGCCTTCGCGCCTGCGCCTCCATGCCTACGCCTTCGCGCTTGTCCCAAGGTGCGAAGTCTTCGCCCCTAGGCCTCTTCGCCTTCGCCCCTAGGCCTCTTTGCCTCTAACTGCAGCTCTACGCCTACACCTTTGGACCGGCGCTTCCGTGGATTCCATGCCTGGGCATTTGCACCTGCGCCTCCGTGCCTGCGCCTTTGTGCCTACGCATCTGTGCCTGTGTCACCACACCTACACCTCTACGCCTGCTCCTCTACGCATGCGCCTCCGCCCCTACATCTCCACACCTCTGCCTCCCTACCTCAGTGACATCGCCTTTACGCCTACCCATCCACGCCTGGGCCTCCATGATGGTGCCAGTGCGCCTGAGCCTCCGTGCCTGTGCCTCCACACCTATGCCTCCGTGACTGCACCTTTGCGCATGCTCCTCTGCATCTGCACATTTGCGCCTGCCCATCCATCCTTTCGTCTCCACCTCTAGACCTCCACACATGTTCCTCTTCACCTTTGCCGTCCCACCTCGCCTTCATGCATGCGCCTTTGGGCATGTGCCTCCACGACTGCGAATCCACACCTGCACCTTTGTGCCGATGCCTCCATGCTTGTGCCTCCGTGCCAACACCTCCGTGCTTGCGCCTCTGCGCCTGCACCTCCGCACCTGCACCCCTGCATTGTGCCTCCATGCCTGAGCCTCAATGCGTGTACCAACACGCCTACTCCTCTGTGTCTGTGCCAATGCGCCTGCGCCTCTGTGCCTTTGCCCCCGCACCTATGCTTCCACACCTGCGCCTTTGCACCTGAGTCTTCATGCCTACTCCTTTACACATGTGCCACCGTGCATGCATCTTTGCACCTGGGCCTCAATGCATGCGACTCCCCGCTTAAGCCTCACCATTTGTGCCTCCACGCCTGTGCCTCTGCGCTTGTGCCTCAACCCTTCCACCACCAAATCTGGGCCTTTGTAGATAGAACTCCTCCTATGGGATTCCATGCACGTGACTCCCCAACACTGCCTCCCCGCCTTGCCTACATGAGTGTGACCCCGTGCTTGCGCTTCTGCATCTGCGGCTCCGCGCCTGCGCCTCTATGGCTACACCTTTGTGCCTTCGCCTATGCACCTATGCCTTTGTGCCTACACCTTCGTGCCTACATCTCTGCCCCTGTGCCTCTGCTCTTGTGCCTCCGCACCTGGGCTTCAGTGCCTTGCCTTCACACACATGCGTCCACGCCCGTGCCTCTCCGCCTTGGCCTTCTTGCCTGTGCGTCCGCGCCTTCGTCTCCACCCTTGCGCCTTTACGCCTACGCCTTTGCACATGCGCCTTTGCGCTTGCACCTCCACACTTGGGCCTCCATGTCTGCGCCTCCATGCTTGCAGCTTTGTGCCTAAGCCTCTACGCCTCGGCCTCTGCACCTCCATCTCTGCACTTGCGGCTCCATGCCTACGCTTTTGTGCCTGCACCTCCACGCCTATACCTCTATGCCTGCGCCTCCGCCTTTGGACCTCCACACCTGTACCTCCCTACCTCTACCTCCCCACCACACCTCCTTGCATGTGCTTCCGCGCTTGTGCCTCCACACCTGTGCCTTTATGTGCACGCCTCTGTGTCTGCACCTCCATGCGTGCGCCTCTGCGCTTGCGCCATCGCACATGCGTTTCAGTGCCTACGCCTCTTCGCCTATACCTCCATGCCTGTATATCTGTGCTTGTGCCTCCTTGCTTGTGCCTCCATGCATATGCTTCTATGCCTGTGCCTCCATGCTTGTGCCTTTACGCTTGTCCAAGTAAGCATGCGCCTTGGCCCCCGAGCCTCTGCGCCTCTGTCTCCTCGACTTGCCTCCATGCATGTGCCTCCATGCCTGCGCCTCCGTGCCTATGCCTCCACGACTGCGCCTCTCTGCATGTACCTCAGCGCCTGCGCCTCTGCACTTGCGTCTCCTCACTTACGCCTCCATTCTAGCTCCTCTACAGCTGTGCCTCCTTGCCTATGCCTCCACGCCTCCATCTCTATGCTTGCGCCTTCACACCTGCGCCTTCACAACTACGCCTCCATGCCTATACCTTTGCGCCTGTGTCTATTAGAATTTTTTCCCCACTGGCTGAAATTTTGATTGTTAGCCGCTTACAGATAAGGGTAATGAGGTGCTCTTTTGTAGGAAAGGAACAGTGGTGCACAATGACGACGGCGGCAGGGTCGTGCTGGAGGCAAAATGCGAGGGTGGTCTCTACATCATGGAGACCAAGGTGATCCGTGCACCATCAGACACAACAGACTCGTAGCAGCGCGTTGTCAACATGGCCAAGGGAGGAAGCGCTGATCTCGAGATCTAGCACCATTAGTTGGGGCATTTGACGCCCGTAACCATTAAGGAGATGGCAAAGTGTGACATGGTGCGTGGCCTCGTCATTGATAGTGCAACAGATGTGGCAGCAGATGCAACAGCACACAAAAAGTGTGTGCCTTGCATTTTGGGCAAGGCGAGGCGCAAGCCGTTCAATGAGAATGTGGCCCGCGCTAAGAACCTACTGGAGGTCATGCATTACGACGTGTGCGGATAATTCATAACACTGTGAAACAACAGCTTGAGATGATTTGTCACCTTCATTGATGATTACAGGAGGGAGCTCTTTGAGAAATTCATGAAGCAGAAAGGCGAGGTCCTCAACTGCCTGAAGGAGCACACAATAGCAATGGAGAGGCAGACTAGCAGGAAGGTCAGAGCGCTACACAACAACAATAGCAAAGAGTACGTGGGATGTAGTGGGTGGATGAAGGAGCAGGACATCAAGTGGGAACCCACTACACTGTTCTCGCCACAATCTAACAAAATGGTGGAGCGGCTGAACCAATCACTTCTAAAGATGGTGCAGACCATGCTTGTGGATGCAGGGTTACCACAAGGTCTGGGACGGAGGCTATGCATATAGCGAGCTACACCATCAACCTCACCCCAACAGCAATGCTAGAGGATAAGGGTGGCTGGAAGACAATGTAGGAGGTTTGGAGCGGACGCAAGCCAAATATGGCACACTTGAAGGTGTTTGCTTTCAAGGCGCACGCGATGGTATAGGCGGCGTAGTGACACCTCATCAAGTTGAGCTGCAACAGCAATGACATGAGCGTTGGGAACACTCCAAAACAGGGGGAGTGGTTCCAGGTCCTTGACTACGAGAAGGAGCCGGCGGACGCAAAGGTTGAGGATGCAACGTCAGAGCGCGGTAGTGTAGAAGAGGCACTAGCCAATGCAGAGGAATCTGGCTACAATGCAGCAGGGCTGGAGATCCGGCAAAAACATCCATTGGAGGAGGCACTGCAAGTGCCAAAACATGCACTCCCGGCAGAGTTCTCATTGCGCATTGAAGGAAAATCCTCTGGATGCGCTGCCCGTTCGGTCGATGTCTTATCGGAGCGTGAGAGATACATGGGGATCCATCCATTCAATGTTTCACTGGAGCAAACAGAGTCGAAAGGATCGTGGCAGAGTGACGAGGCGCCACCAAAACTACCGCGCCGTAGCGGGAGGCAGCAGAGAGTGGAGAAGCACTTCAACGTAGGCACCGGTTGATGGATCGGCATGATGCGGTGCATACTGGCTGAATCAACGGAGCCGATGACCGTGAAAGGGGCACTTGGGGTGAGCAATGAAACGCTACCATTTAGTCGGAGTTGGCGTCTATTGCAAAAAAGCGACATGTGAGAGCTGGTTGATAGGCCCAAATATGTCAAGGTCATCACCTCAAAGTGGATCTTCAAGACCAAGTTCACAAAAAAAAGGTGTGGTGGAGAAGTATAAGGCATGGCTCCTAGGAAAGGGGTACGTACAACATAAGGTTACTACGATGAGACGTTCGCCCCCGTCGCAAGGCTAACAAGCATCTGGGCGATCCTTGCAGTGGCAACCACAAAGGGTATCGAGCTCTACCAGATGGACGTAATGACTGCCTTCCTCAATGACATCATGGACAAAGAAATATACATGGAGGTGCCGAAGGAGGTGGAGGTGCCAGAGGGAAAGGTGTGCAAGCGACGAAAGTCCTTGTACGGGCTAAAACAATCGTCTTGATACTGGTACCAACAGATTGACATCTTCATGTTACAACTCGGCTTCAATCATTGTGAGGCGGATCACAACGTGTATGTGAGACGCAACAAGGAGCTCCATTTGATCGTTACACTCTTCGTGGAGGATCTGATCTTGTGCTTCTCAGACCTGCCAAGCCTACAGCAACTGAAAGAGCTGCTGAGTAGCGGGTTCCAGATGTTGGACATGGGGGAGTTGGAGTTCTACCTTGGGGTGTGAATTATGCGAAATTGCAGGGCGCGCATGCTTGAGCTGGGGCAGGCCAAATACGTGGCCGAGGTGCTGAAGGGGCAAGGCATGGAGGGCCGCAAACCAGTTGGTTGTCATATCTCCATGTCTTGTGAACTATGTACGACAATGGCATAGCAAAGAAAACAAGAGCGGGAGGGTATGGCAGGGGTGCCCTACCAATTGGTGGTGGGCAGCCTCATGTACGCCATTGTGGTGACTGGACCGGACCTGGCATACGCGGTGGGCTAAGTGAGCACGTACGTGGCTGATCCAGGAGCACTATACTGGCAAGCGGTCAAGCGTATCCTCCACTACTTACAGGTGACGCGGCATGCACACCTTGGGTTCAACGACAAGGGGCGGGCAGACCCCTTGTGTCTGGTTTGCTATACGGATGCAGACTACGTTGGCGATTTGGAAAAGTCAAAGTCCACATCCGGCTACGTGTTTTTCCTTGCTGGTGTAGCAGTCTTGTGGTGTAACAGGAAGCAAGACTGTGTCGCCACCTCCACAGTGGAAGCAGAGTACATCGCACTGGCCGAGGTGGTCTTGCAGGCGGTGTGGCTCCGCAGGTTGCTGAAGGAGTGAGGTATGCTCTAGCAAGAGCCTTCGGTGATGCAAGAGAACAACACTGGCTCCATCTCGTTGACCAACAACCTGACGCAGCAAAGAAGGATAAAGCACATCGACGTGCGTTATCACTACCTACGGGAAATGGTTGAAAAGGGGCAGGTGGTGCTGCAGCACATGTAACATGCTTGCAGATTGCTTGACCAAAGCGCAACCAGCGGACCGGCATGCAATGAGCGTGGCCAGGCTTGGGATGACCAGCTATGATGGGCTGGAGGGCGCAGCAGAAGAAAAGTAAGAGCAAGTAGGAGCAGCAGGCATGGAAGGTGCAACAAGGGAGTGTTGAAAAATTGCCCCTCGGCATGCCTAAGCGTGGCACCGGGAGGCACCGACGAGCCACCAGAGAGGAGAAAATAATTGCATTTGGATTTAGCAACTCGAGGATTGCTCAGTTCTTAGAATGGAGGATTAAACCTAAAAGTTGACTTGTTGCTGAATCCGGTGAAAGTTGTTTAAGTAGAATTGGACAAGTAACAAGGGAGATATGAGCATCCAAAGTTGGGATGTGTGCAGTGGCTCTGGAAGCCGGTTGCGACTTGACTGCCGGTGAAAAACCGACCGGAACGAGTAACAAAAACACATATGGCATTTTTTTCCCCGGAGGACTACCGAGTCGCTCCGGCGATTGATCCGCCAATTTTTAGTATTACAAGTTGTTTCTGCGGGACTTAGCCAAAATCCTGGCTCGGAGTCCGAAACTCACTAGGACGGTTTTTTACTCGGGGACTTCGTCAAAATTCCGACTGCATCACCGCGGACAGGTTTCAAAGCATCTCACACTCCATCATCAAATTCAATTTAAAAGTGGCCGAGTTACGTCAAAATAGTGCAGGAGACCCCTCCATCACGTGCAAAGGGATCTGCGCCTTGGAAAGGGTGCTTCGCACGTAAAGGAAGGCGCCATGACGTGTGCGCACCATGGAGGCGTTAAGCATTTCTGTGGTGGGTGAGACCTGCACTGTGACAAGCGTAAAGAGGGCTATGTTTGGTCCAGTTGCACACAATTTCTTGTATTGGAGAGCTCATGAATAGCCCTATAAACTTTCAGATTATGTCCATGGACAAAAACTAATGCAAAACGCCGTTCTTCCCTTTGCAAAACTGACAGTCTCTAAATACCTACTCACATAGCGTGAGGCGACCAGAAAGCTGATGCTCAGTCTCAGATTTGCCCAAAAGGAAGAAGTGAACCCCTAGAGGGGTCAAATCAACATCAGGACTGTACCAATCAACATCAGGACTGTACCACACAGATTTCTTGACAGCATCCCTGCCTCCCCACCTCTGCCTCCACACCAATGCCTCCCGGTCTCTGACATCCCACCTTGCCTCAATGCATGTGTGCCTCTGCGCCGGTGCCTTTGCACCTGCACGGGCGCAAGCACAGAGGCGTAGGCGTGGAGATGAGGCACAAGGTGGAGGCGCGGGGGCCCTTGCATGGATGTGAGGCGGGGAGGTAGAGACAGGTAGGGAGAGGCGTGGAGGCCCAGGGACAGAGGCGTAGGTATAGAGGAAAGTCACGGAGGTGCAAGCACAGAGGCACAGGCATGGAGGCGCAGGCGCAAAGGCGCAGGCGCGGATGCGCAGGCTTGGAGGCCCTAGCATATAGGCGTAGGCACTAAGGCGCATGTTGGCCTGAGGGTGAGTGTGCACCCTAGAAGGTCCCTAGCAGTGGCTGGTTCACACCACCAACTGTTTTTTTTGGAGAGACTGAAACTGTGGAGGCAACTGGTTCCAAGGATTGCATAAAGCTGGTGAGAGAGTGAGGCAATAGTTTTGGCCTCAATTGACTGGGAATAAACTCTTGATCAAGGCTCACAAGCAGTGGCATTTTATAGCCACTGATCTAAGATTTCCAGAACACCAAAGCATGCCAGATTTGAAGCTTCCTGGCAGATTCTATGACCTCTAGAGTGGCCCTTGGTAGGCTGTCCTTTTTCCCACCTAGGAAGGCATCCCTTCTTTCCTCTAGAAGCCTTTTCCCCTTCCTAGATTCCTCAGCTTGCTTCTAGTAGGAGGGAAGGTATCCAGAAGACCAAGATACCTCTAGATGCCTTGTAGGTCAAGTCACCCCTTCTAGAAGGTGTGGCACCTTCTTGGACCCTCACTTAGCCATCTAGAAACTCAAGGAGGAATTCTAGAGGTTGAGCTAGCTTCGTGGCATCTATTTTCGACCTCCCTTGAGGCAGGGCAGAAAACTTTCTCGTGGGACTTGAACCCGGGCTCCTTCCTCTAGAGGTGAATACCATTAACCACTAAGCCACTAAGGCTTGTCCTTTTAGTGTTCCTTTTTGGGGTCACTCCAACCATGGTGAGGAGTATCTCACTAACAGTGCATGCCAAGAGGAAATGCAGGAAGGCAGAGGGATGGAGACATAGGCGTGGAAGCCCAGGGACGAAGGCGTAGGCGCAGAGGGACAGGCGTGGAGGTGCAGGCGGGGAGGCGCAAGGTCACAGGCACAGGCGCGAGGGCCCAGGCACGGAGGTACAGGCATAGAGGCACAGGCAGGGAGGCGTAGGCCAGGAGGCGCACGCGCAGGGACACAGGCGCAGAGGCCCAGGTGGAAAGGCCTAGACATAATGGCGCAGGCGCAGAGGTATAGGCACGGAGGTGAAGGAGCAAAGGTGGAGGCGCAGAGGCACAAGGGTGGAGGCGCAGGCGCAGACCTCCAGGAGTGGAGCCCTAGGAGTGAAGGCATAAGCGTAGAGGCACAGGCATGGAAGCACAGGTGTGGAGGCACAAGCACGGAGATGAAGGTGCGGAGGTGCGGGCACGGAGGTACACACGTAGAGGCGCTAGCACGGAGCTGCGGGTGTGGAGGTGCACGGACGGAGGGGTAGGTATGTAGGTGCAGGCACATGGGTGCAGGCGAGGAGGTGCAGACGCAAAGCCATTGACGCGGAAGTGCATGTGAGGAGGCGCATGCATGTAGTTGAGGCGTGGAGGCACAGGCACGGAGGCCCTGGGAAGGTGCTGCAGGCGTGGAGGCCCAGGCACAAAGGCGGAAGTACGGAGGCACAGGCACGAAGGTGCAGGCCTGGAGGCACAAATGGGAAGTGGAGGCAAGGAAGCACAAGCGTGGAGGCGAAAGCGCAGAAGCGCAGGCGTGGAGGTGTAGGCACGAGTATAGGTGCAGAGGTGCAATCGCGGAAATGTAGGTGTGGAGGCATAGGTGCGAGGACACAGGTGCATTGGCAAAGGTGCAGAGGCGCATGCGTAGAGTCGCAGGCAAAGAGCACAGGCACAGACACACATGCAATGAGACACAGGTGCGGAAATGCAGGGACGGAGGTGTTGGCGCAGGAGTAGGTGCAAAGGCACAAGCACAGAGATGCAAGTGTGGAGGTGCAGGTGCAAAGGTATAGGCACAGAGGCACAGTCTTGGAGGTGCAGGCACGGAGTTGTAGGTGCGGAGGCGCAGGTGCAAAGGCGCATACATGGAGGCAAGGCAGGGAGGGACAAACGAAGAGGCACAAGCATGGAGGCCAAGGGGCAGATGCACAAGGGCAAAGGGCAAGCGCGAAGGTGCAGGCGCACAGGGGCACGCGCGGAGGTGCAGGCGCAGAGACACATGCCTGGAGGCACATGCGCAGGCACAGGTGTAGAGGCCCAGGCGTGGAGATGTAGGCGCAAAGACAAAGGCACGGAGGCATAGGCACAGAGATGCAAGCGTAGGGGCTCAGGCACGGAGGCACAAGTGGGAGGCGCACGCACGAAGGCGTAGGCATGGAGGCACAAGCGTGGGGCACAGGCGTGGAGGCGTAGAGGCGTGGAGGCACACGTGCGTCTCTGCGATTCCGTGGAGACGCACGCGTGGAGGCACATGCATGGATATGAGGCAGGGAGGTAGATGCGGGGAGGCAGAGTCGCGGAGGCCCAAGGATGGAGGGGCAGGCGCAGAGGGGCAGGTGTAGAGGCACATGTGCAGAGGCGCAGGTGTGGAGGCGTAGGCGTGGATGCACAAGGATGGAGGCACATGTAAGGAGGCACAGGTGCTAAGGCCCAAGTGTGGAGGTACAGGAGCGGGGTCTAGGCATGGAGGCACAGGCATAGAATCGCATGCGTGGGGTGTGCAGGTGTAGAGCCAGAGGCGCAGTGGCGTAGGTGCCAAGGCACAGGCACGGAGGAGGAGGCGCAAACATGCAGATGCACTGCATAGGCGTGGAGGCACAGGCGTGAAGGCGCAGGCGCATAGTCACAGGTCCAGAGGTACAGGTGCAGTGGTGCAGGCAAGGAGGCACAGGCGGAGAGGCGCAAGTGCGGAGCCAGAGGCACAGAGGTGCAGGCGAGGAGGCACAGGAACGGAGGCGTAGGTGTAAAGAAGTAGGCAAGAAGGTGTGGGTGCAGAGGCGGAGGCGTACGCGCTTAGGTGCAGGTGCAAAGGCGTATGCATGGAGGCATAGGTGGGAAGGCACAGCCATGGAAGCCCAAAGGCGGAGGCGCAGGCACAAAGGGGCAGGGGCGGAGGGAAAGACACAGAGGCGCAGGCACGGAGGCCCATGTGCTGAAGCGTCGCACGGAGGCGCAGACGCATAGATGCAGGCACTGAGGAGAGGAGGAGCAGGCGCAAAGGCGTAGGCGCGGAGACGGAGGCGCGAAAACACAGGCACAGACGTGTAGGTGCAAAGGCGAAGGTGTGAAGGCTGAGGCACTGAGTCATTGGCGCAGATGCATAGGCATGGATGAGCAGGGGTGGACGTGCTGCTGCAGAGGCACAAGCGCAGAGGCACAGTTGTAGATGCACAAGCACGCCTGTGAACGTAGGAGGCATAGGCGCAAAGCCACAGGCGCGGTGGCATAGGCACAGAGGCGCAGATGCAGAGGCGTAGGCATGGAGGTCCAGACGCGGAGGCATAGGCGCGGAGGTGCAGGCACGGAGGCGGAGGAAAGTAGGTGCAGGCGCGGAGCCACAAGCATAGTGGCACAAGCAGGGAGGTGCAGGCATAGAGGGGCCAGTGCGGAGATACTGGCACGAAGGCGAGGGCATGGAAGCTGAAGGCCAGTTTGGAGGCAAAGGCCCGAAGGTGCAAGCGCAGAAGCGCATGCGAGAAGGGATAGGCGTGGAGGCCCAGGTGCAAAGGTGCAGGTGCGGAGGAGCAGGCATGGAAATGAAGGCGAGGAGCAAGAGTGGAGGCGCTGGTGCAAAGGTGTAGGCACTGAGGACCTGGGGTGTGGAGGAGCGGGTGTGGAGGTGCAGGCGCAGAGGTGCAGGCGCGAAGGCGCATGTGCGGAGGCGCAAGTGTGGAGGTGCAGGTGAGGAAGCACAGGTGCGGAGGCGCAGGTGCAGAGGTACAGGCACAGAGGCACAGGCTTGGAGGAACAGGGGAGCAGGGACAGGCACGGAGGTGCAGGCGTGGAGGCACATGCACAGAGGCGCAGACATGGAGGCAAAGACGCGGAGGTGTACGCACGGAGGTGCCAACATGGAGGCACAGGCGCGGAGGCGCAAGCACCAAGGCGCAGGCACAGAGGCGCAGTTGTGGAGGTGAAGGCGCGGAGGTGCAGGCACAGAGGCGCACGCGCACAGGCAAAGTCCTGCAGTCAGAGGCCTTGACACACATGTGCACAGGCCTAAGCAATGAGGCACAGGCACAGAGGCAGAGCCGCGTAGGCATAGGAGCGGCAGTGCATGCGGAGAGGCGCACGCGCCAAGGCATAGGCACAGAGGTGCAGGTGAGGAGTTGCAGGCATGGAGGCACAGGTCCGAAGGGGCATGCTTGGAGGCGAGGCGGGGCGGCACAAGCAGGGAGGCACAGGCACGGAGGCCCAGAGTCAGAGGCGTAGGCGCGGAGGGGAAGGCCTAAAGGCACAGGTGTGGAGGCGCAGGTGCGGAGGCACAGGCGCAGAATTGTACGCGCAAAGGCACAGGCGTGGAGGCACAGGCAGGGAGGCACAGACGCGGAGGTGCAGGCACTGAAGCACAGGTGCGTAGGCGCAGGCATGGAGGCGCAAGCGCATTGGCGTAGGCACGTAGGTACAGGCGTGGATGCATAGGCGCACAATCAATGGCACGGAGTTGTAGGCACGGAGGCGTAGGCGTGGGGATGAAAGCCAGAGCCATAGGCATGGAGGCACATGCGTGGAGGTGAAGGCAGGGAGGCACAAGCACGGAAGTGCAGGCGCAAAGGCACAGATGTGGAGGTGCAAGCACGAAGGCACAGGCGCGGAGGCACAGGCATGGAGGTGGAGGCACAAAGGCGCATGCACAGAAGCGCAAGTGCGTAGGCACAAGCGCAAAGGCACAGTTGTGGAGGTGCAGGCGTGAAGGCATAGGCATGGAATCACTGGCACGGAGTTGGAGGCATGGAGGCGGAGGCGGAGTGCAGAGGCAAAGGAACAAAGGTGCACGCACGGAGGCGCAAGGGCGGAGGTGCTGGCGCAGACATGGAGGTGCAGGCACGGAGGCGCAAGGGCGGAGGTGCTGGCGCAGAGGCATTGGCGCAGAGGAGCTGGCATGTAGAGGACCAGGCACGGAGGTGCACACACGGAGGCACAAGTGTGGAAGTGCAGGCACGGAGGCACATCCACGGAGGCGCACGAGAGGAGGCTCATGCGTAGAGGCACAGGCTCGGATGCAGTAGTGCGGAGGTGTAGGCATGGAGGCACAGGCGCGGGGGCACAGGCGTAGAGGTGTGACCGTGGAGGCGTAGGTCTCGATCGGTCTTAAATCGAGGTCGAGACCGGTCTCGATCACTTGTGGCTGCGCCGCAAAAAAACAAGTTTGAGATCGACACGTCTCGTCTCGATCTCAATTTAACAGTCAGTCTCTTCCATCACATTGCAGTGTGACAATGACAGTGCTATGACCATTGCTGACAATGACGGCGTGCACCACACTCGTACAAAGCACATCAATGTCGAGTATCACTATGTGCATTCATTGTTGCATGACGGCAACATCAGCATTATGTGGGTTGAAAAAGCACGG
The DNA here is from genome assembly GCA_023375785.1 of Penium margaritaceum. NCBI lineage: Eukaryota > Viridiplantae > Streptophyta > Zygnematophyceae > Desmidiales > Peniaceae > Penium > Penium margaritaceum. The sequence continues at coordinate 104,206 of SZWC01007361.1, read as the reverse complement.
CAGCTAGTTGATTTTTTGACCAAGGCACTGAAGCGTGACTTGTTCAAGAAGGATGTGAGTGCAGTTGGTGTACGTCCGTGAGGTTCTCTCTCTCCCTGTCCTCTTGGTCTCCGTGCTCTCTACCCGTCCATGTACACTGCACCTGTGAGTCATGGGGGAGTGTTGGTTTTTGTCTCACATCTCTCACTTGTGATCTGTTGTGTCCTCCCGGCTTGTGTTCATCAGCATGCAGATGACTTACGACAAGACGCGACGCTCATGGAGTCATTCGGTGGAGCCGATGCACGCCAAGGCCTACACGCAGTTCGTTGGAGCCTCCTCCCTCTTTCAATCTGAGCTCCATCGGCAAGCCTCGTCGGCGGCCGTGCCGCCGGCAGGCACTGTCGCTGCCTGTACACGTCCAGCGTCGTGTGTGACTGCACTGTTGCGTTCGTAGCTCCATGTCATGCCCTGGGTCCAAGTTTCATGATTTTCTGGCATTGTTGCTACTGGGGGTTAGCGTAGACTCTGCCCGAGTTTAGGCAGCCATAACTCCTCACTGCTATTTTTCTAGCTGATTTTGACCGCACAACTGGGTTCGCAGCATGCGTATTATGGTATGGTCCAGTTTTCAGGCAAAACGGACGACGCCCTGGTTTGGGCCATCGGCCGTCTGGCAAGGCTCACCAAGAAAACCTGCCAGCCTGAAAATAGAGCTATGTTCTGATTGGCTGGTTCTTGGAGGGGTCTCCCATTGTGTTTCATTCTTCATTCCTAATCAGTTACTTCCAGTTTTCAGCTGCTTTCTGGCGCTAACACTGGCACGGTCGTTTCTGAGAAACAAACCCAGAGCACCCACACTTAGATCTAGAGCAACAGACTGAGGGGGCAGTAGACTAAGCAACGAGCGTGGAAGCCAGCACGCTGCATCAACAGCGCTGCTGCCCCAACCTGCTGCCTAGTATTCCAAGCTACTTTTACGTTACATGAGCTTGCCCCCGATCCATGGTGTCGCTCCCGTCGCTTGCTTGCTTGCTCACCCTAGCAACCAAAGCTACCTACAGTAGCTTAGAGGTAGCATACTATGGATGTAGAGAGGGTGAAGAGCACCAGCATTTGTTCATGACAAAAGTGGATGCTTGTTTCATTTTTTTTGCATGTGTGTTTAGCTACCTGAGTGTATACTAGTTGCTAATCCCTTGTGGGCCTCACAATTGGGTTTCCCAGTGAGAAATTGCTAGGAAGCTTCCTAACCTTGCTGCTACTGATGAGGCAACACTGTCCAGTCAGCAAGCACACTAGCAAGCAAGCAGGTACAAGAAACAGCAAGGATCAGGCTAGGGAGACGCGCAAAGTCTTATAAGCTCCAATAGCTTAGTAATGTAGAGAGAAATGACAACTGACAAGCACACAGCATAAATACCTGCCGCGGCACACGGCGGGTGACACACGCGGCAGTGTCAGTTTGTCCTAAAACCGGCTCAAAACCACTGTTTTGGCCGCAACTCTGTGCACAGGCATAAAAACTCAACACCTTTTGAACCTAGAGATGCAAAATCTTGAGCCGGACGCTACGACTGGTCACACGCACAAGTCCGGCATCGATTGGTGGACAGACAATGCAAAACATGCAAATCGGGCTCGAGAGCCAGTCCACCGAGAAAACTCTAGCGTCTATAGAAAAACTGCAGAGCAGCCTAGCAAGCACCCGGGACGTCGTGGCAGTCGTCTGGCAGCTGCTGGTGGATGGGTCCAACAACCGTGAGTGCTCCGGCTGCAGTTGGACCCACATCACGGATCTCCACGAGCATGGACATGGCCGAGTGGTTACAGTAAGTTGTACAAATGGACAGAAACAACTCACATCACAACACTCCCTAATGACCCGATGGGACGCATGTCTATATACGTGCAGAACTGACACAGGTGCACAACAGGATGCTCAACAGTCCATGCTCATGCACCCCACTCTTATCCACTCTTAGGCAAGGGGCGTAGCCCGACAAAACGAATGGCCACCATGAACTTTTCATGCGCAAGTGCCTTGGTCAAGAAGTCAGCCCTCTGCATGTCTGTGCCGACCCAGATGACGGAGGTCACCTGTTGCTCCACAAGATCACGCACAAAGTGATGCTCAACAACAATGTGCTTCGTGCGTGCATGAAACACACTAGAGTTCTCTGCAATGGAAAGAGCACTCTGGTTGTCACAGCGTAGAATGATGCAAGGCGCAGACTGACGCAACTCACGAAATAGACGTTGCAGCCACACTGCCTCAGTAGCCCCAGCCCCCAGAGCAACATACTCAGCCTCTAATGAGCTACGTGCGATACAACCCTGCTTGACATTTTGCCATGACACAGTGTTGCCACCAAGTAGGAACACGTAGCCTGTCCGACTACGCCCATCACGCCCAGTCATTGTCTGTGTAGCCGTCGACTACCATCGAACACTGCCGTCGAAAGCAGAGTCGGAGGTACGGTGTGGACACCACGTACCACACCAGTTGCATAGCCGCATGAAGGGCTCTCGCCGGAGGAAACTGTGAAAATTGTGCAAGGAGGTTGACGGCAAAGGCAATGTCGGGTCGTGTGGTAGTGGCCAAGTACATCAAAGAGTCAAGCAGGCGCAAGTACAAGGTCACGTCCACTGTCTCCCCCACGTCTGCGGAATCATCCACCTTCATAGCATCCTGCAAGTCAGGTGTGATAGGGCTGGAGGCTGTAGGAACTGCACCCAGGAGATCAGCAAACCGCTCCCCCACAACATGAGCGTAACGTGCCTGATGCAACAAGAGTGTCCGTCGCTGACGATCACGCACAATCTCCATCGCGAGGAACACAGCTGCAGGACCAAGGTCCTTCATCCTGTAGACAGCCTGGAGAACTGCCTTGGCCTCCTTCACAGTCTCCATAGAAGGAGACGCAATCAGGAGGTTGTCCACATAGACCAGGTTGGCGGTGAAGCTCTCAGATGTTCGTCTGAGAAAGAGGGACAGGTCAGCGTCACTCTGTACGTAACCGGCACATGTCAGTGTGCCGGTGATCTCCAAGTTCCAGCACCTGGGTGACTGTTTTAGGCCGTACAAGGCATTGGGCAAGCGCCAGACCTTGTCACCGACCTCAAATCTAGGTGGCTGGACCATGTAGATCTCCTCCTCTAAGGTGCCATGGAGGAACGCGTTGTTCACGTCCATCGGACGCAGCTCCCAGTTGTGGTGAGCAACAACCCCGAACAAAGCACGAGCGGTGGTCATGCGGCCAACAGGTGCAAAGTTGTCAGTGAAATCTACTCCCTCAGCCTGCAAGAACCCCTTGGTTTTCAACCAGGCCTTCTAACAATCCAATGTGCCATCAGGCTTCACCTTCTTCTGAAAGACCCACTTGGCATGTACAGCCTTCCGCCCAGGCGGAAGGTCGACAAGCTCATAGAAACCGTGCTCACGGATGGCTCTCAGGTCATCCTCACAAGTAGCACACCACAGGTCTACATCGTGAGCCGAGAGTGCCTCCTTCAACGTGCTTAGATCAGTCGTCGTCGAGGGAGTACTCCGGGTGGCTAAGACACACGCCTCCGGACTTGGTCTGACCACGACAAGGTCGGCTGCGGCATCGCAAGCGACCAAGAACTCTCGAGAGACCAACTCGTGGCCAACAGGACATGCTAGGTGCACCTCAATGTAGTCTGCCTGGACACTCAAGCCAAGGGCCTTCGTGCCAGGCTCGCCACTCTGAACACTACGAGTCGGGCGCCTGGGCGCTGAGTCAGCAGTCCCCTGAGCCCTAGAGGCCAATGGTCAAAGACGACCACCGGGCTCGCAGGAGTAGCCCGATGCGACGCTCACCTCAGGTTGCGGTGAAGGCTACTAAGCTAGAGCTATAGGGGACATGGGTGCATGCACGGGAGGGGGTTTGACAAAGGGGGCTGACACTGGCACGACATCAGGTGTGCCAGAGGGGACTGACGCGCGTACGGGATCAGGTGTGGCAGAGGGGGCTGACACTACTACGAGATCGGGTGTGCGAGAGGGGTCTGACACCGGCACGGGATCAGGTGTGACAGAGGGGACCGACACTGGCACGAGATCGGGTGCACCAGAGGGGTCTAACACCGGCACGGGATCAGGTGTGCCAAAGGGAACTCATGAGGCTACTGGACCCACAGCCACGATGGCCGGATCGTCAGCAGCCGGAGACCGGACCACAGGTGAGGAGGCCCGGACGGATCCATCCCCAAGACTAGACTCCCCCATCCGCCGGGAGGCCACACAAGTAGGCACGTGGTTGGCGGCCAGCGACAGAATGCTGGACAAGTCGCGGTAGGTGAGAGCCTCAAAGAAGAGAGCATCTTGAGACTTGACAATGCGATGGCGAGCAAGGTCCCAAAAGCACCAGGCCTTTGACCGCGGGGAGAAGCCAAGGAAGGTACACATACGTCCCCGAGGTGAGACCTTGGACCCCTGCTGGTCCTCGGTGTACCAGACACAGGCGAGGGACCCTCAAACGCGGGCGAGACAGAGATCAGCACGATGGCTGAACCACAACTCGAACAGGGTGACATGGTCTGAAAGTGGACCATGAGGCAAGCGGTTCTAGACCCACGTCATGTACGAGAAGCCCTCAAAGGCAAAGGACTCTGGTAGACCGCACTCAGACTGCATAGCGCAAACCGCATCCTCCATGGTGCGGTTCCAATGCTCAGGCACACAGTTCTGCTGTGGTGTAGCAGGGGCGGAAATCTGGTGAAAGATACCGTGCTCCGCAAAGTAGGCATCGATCTCGCCTAGGAACTCGCCACCACAATCTGAGAGAAACGTGTGCAGGGTGTGACGAGACTGACGCTCAGCCATCGCAAGCCACAGGCAGACCGCCAATGCGACATCGCTCTTGTGGCGGAGACTGTAGACCCACCGCATCCGGGTGAAGTCATCGGTCAGGGTGAGAACATACCGACCCCGATCAGAGAGGGACTCGACTGGGAGAGGACCGAGAAGGTCCGAGTGACCAACTCTAGCGGGCGCAGTGCCCGGGAGGAGGAGTCAGGGTAAGAGCAGCGATGCCTCTTACCTTGGGCACAGAAACGATAGTCGGTCTTGGGTGGTTTCTCAAAAGAAGCTATGTCAAGACTGAGGGCTGGCTGAGTTCGGACGAGCTTGGACATTGTGTCCAAGCTCACATGGCATAGGCGATGATGTAAACAGGCGCTGGTGCTCAGGGGAGAGAACACCAGTGACAAACACACGTGCAGCAGGAAGAGGGGGAGAAGAAACAAAGGGAATGCAACGAGACACACGATACAGGTCATCAACAACAGAGGCACGAAGCACGATGGCGTGTGTGTCAAGAGCAGTCACTATGGCACAGTCAACAGAGTGCTCAACAGTGAGACCCATCCTGGTGCATGCACAAACAGAGAGAGGCAGAGCTCAAGAGCAGGGACAAAGAGCACATAAAAAATGTACAAGGGGCCAGACCGATCATCAAACCGCACAACCCCAACTCTCTGCACAGGCAACGACTGACCAGACCATGTGCGAACAGACCGAACTGAAGCAACGGGACCGAGCACAACAAAGTCACTATGACGACAGGTCATGTGATGGGTGGCCCCAGAGTCAATAATCCAGGTGCCACTCGGCTCACGACCGGTCGTCGACACTGAGCAACGTGCCACAGAACACTATGCCTCTGCTGGACACTCAGTAGAGGACTCAAGACAACGACAAACAACACAGATCTGTGACTCGTCAAGCCAGTCGGTACTGTGAGGTCCATCCTCATCGCAAGCCAACATGGCTCCACCCCCAGTATCATCACGGGCAACAGACACAGTAAGACAAGCTGTGTCGGGACCACTCGGCTGTGACAACACACTCACACCTCCCTGAGTACATAGCGCCAGCAGATGACGAAGCTTCGCGATCGTGCGATCTCGAGGGTCCACATCACCGCTGTCTCCTGGTGAAACGGATGCGTCTACTGCACTCGTGGTCACGGCGCACCCAGTCCGTGTTTTGCTCGAGGAAATCCGTTGCGCGTGTGCCGCCTGAAGGCTGCGCATGATCCGAGTCCAGTCAAGGGGCTACTCACACTCTGTGTAGCAGTGATCGCCTCCACAGTTGTAGCAGTGGACAAAGCGTCCAATGCCACTACTCGTTTGCTGTTGCTGCTGCTGTTGATGTCCCTTCACGCGTCGCTTCTTCTCCTTCTTCCCCTGTGCGGCCGCTGCAATGCCCTGAGTATGGCCGCTCAGGGTAGAGGAGGAGGAGGAGGAAGCGGTGGAGGTGGGACTGGTGAGCTGGGACAGAGGCGTAGGAGGGGCCGCAGTCACTGCTGCAACAAGTGGACTCTGCTGATGGGCGATGGCAGCCTCATGAGGCGATGTGGCCTGGATGAAGTAGCGATGGGCCCAAGGAAGCAGCTGTAGTGACTCTGACAACTCAGAAAGAGCCACACGATCGAAGCCCGTAAAGAGCTTCACTTGGTCCAAATGCGCCCCCATCATGATGGTGTCGAGTGCCCACAACTGCGTCCCGCCACCGGTCCCAAGGCGCGTGTAAAGGCGCATCGCGTGCCTCCAGTAGTCAGCTGCAAACTCCGTAGGACCCTGATGGAGGGAGTGAAACTCACGTAGTCGGGCCACCCTCGTGGCATGGGTCTCCGCAACGAGAAATGTCAGGGCCAGCTCCCAGCCCTGACGTGGATCTGCTCCAGTCCCGGTCCCGGTCTCACCGAGAAAGGGTCGGAAGTCGACCACAGTCTCTCGCGGCATGGCATAGACGAGACCGCGCATCGCTCTCGCTGCCGCCTGGACCTAGTGAGCGTCGCGGGTCTGGCACTGGCTGTGGTAGTAGGGCCAAACACCCTCATAATTGGCCCACACCTGAAACAAGGCCTCCCAACAATCAAAGCCCTCGTTGCTATCGTAACGAGGTGGAGGTGTCTCAAAGTCCTTCGGTCGCCGATCCGTGGGGAGGGGAACCTCAGGCGCGGGAGACGGTGGACGGGGTATGGGGAGCCCACCAGTGAGGGAAACACCACCAAAGCTAAACGCTGCTGAACGACGTGGCTGATCCTGACGGCGAGAAGGTGGTGGACTGCGAGGCTGCGATCCCAGACGTAACTCACGGATGCGCTCCTCAAGCACACAAATCTCGTGCTCGCGTGAGTCATCCTCAATCTCCTCCTCATCCCAGGTGTGAACCTGTGATGAGTGGTGCTGAGGCCGCGGCACTGTGCAGGGTGTAGACTGCTGAGCAGATGGTGCAACTCTAGTAGATCCTCCAGGTGGCTGCTGTGAAACCATCGAACGACCCTGCAGTAACTCCATGATCTCGTGCAACGCGTTGGACTCCATCTGCTGCTGTTGGTGAATCTCGTCCTGCGACGGACAAAGCTCGTCGATCATGAGGGACTGCGACCACGAACTCATAACGCCCGAAGAGGAGGAAGAGGAGTCAACCAGCCCTTCGCTCTTGTCACGGACCGGCGCCATCGCAATGCTCAGTATGGGGCCAAATGTAAAGAATGCTCCGAACGAGAAACTGACAGCGTTTTCGAGGAGTTGAAACGTTAAAAAAATTTAACGTCTTGACCCCAAGTTTGCTGATGTCAGCACAGCCTATACTGACGTCAGCGTTTTACGCTAGTAAAAAACGCTTGAGTTTTTTTCGCTAGCATTTTTTCCGCCAGCATTTTTCTTGACAGGTCACGCGAACTCGCGTGACCGGTGGAGGTGACCTCGTCACCCCCTGGTCATGGCTGCGCAGGGGCTGCGCAGTCCTGCGCAGTGCCACGCAGGCCTGTGCAGTGATGCGCAGTTTTTGTGCAGCTGCGCAACACTGCTGTGTAGTAGCAGTGCTGCGCAAAGCCACTGCAACTGCTGCGGCGAGTCTGTTGCTGCGCTGCTGTAGCCGTTGCCGCTGTTGTAATGCTACTGCTACCACTGTTGCTGCTGTCACTGCAGCAGCTGCAATGCCGCTGCTGCTTTGTTGCTGCTGTTGCGCTACTAGTGTTGCTCACGGCTGCTGCTGTCGTCGCTGCTGCAAGCTGCTGCCGCCGCTGCGCGCTGCAACCTCTCGCAGCCACCGCCGAAAGCTGCTGCTGCAAGCTGCTACTCCCTTTTTTTTGTGTACAGGCTGGCAACCAGACATGGCTGCTGCTGCCACCCGGTGGTGCTGCTGCTGACCGGCGTGGCTGCTTGATCTCGTCACTGCCGCAGCTCCACTTGCTACGGTGGTGGCGGTTGAGTGGTGACGTCGCTACTGCTAACGTCGGCTGCGACGGGTCCCAGGATGTGGCGGCGGCGGTGACTCTCACTACTGCTGCCGGTGCTGCGTCTCTGCGGCGCAGCTCAGCGAGAGAGGTCTCCTTGCTCTGATACCATGAGAAATTGCTAGGAAGATTCCTAACCTTGTTGCTGTTGATGTGGCGACACTGTCCAGTCAGCTGGCGCACTAGCAAGAAAGCAGGTGCAAGAAACAGCAAGGATCAGGCTAGGGAGATGCGCAAAGTCTCATAAGCTCCAATAGCTTAGTAATACAGAGAGAAATGACAACTGACAAGCACACATCATAAATACCTGCCGCAGCACACGGCAGGTGACGCACGCGGCAGTGTCAGTTTGTCCTAAAACCGGCTCAAGACCGCTTTTTTGGTCGCAACTCTGTGCACAGGCGTCCAAACTCAACACCGTTTAAACCTAGAGATGCAGAATCTTGAGCCGGACGCTACGACTAGTCACACACACAAGTCCGGCATCCATCGGTGGACAGAAATGCAAAACATGCAAATCGGGCTCGAGAGCCAGTTCACCGAGAAAACTCGAGCGTCTGTAGAAAAACTACATAGCACCCCAGCAAGCACCCGGGACGTCGTGGCAGTCGTCTGGCAGCTGCTGGTGGATGGGTCTGAGAGACAGTCGCCTAGCACTGCTGTCGCTGACGTGGCAGTAAAAGCCAGCCAGCTAACACACTAGCACACACAGGTGTAGGTGAGAACAGCAAGGGGTTGGCTAAGGACACAAACACAAGTGTCAGAAGCTGCAAATGTTTAAATGTGTAGAGAGAGGTGACAACTGAGGTCTCAGAAACCTCAATAACATCATAGACCTAGTGCACACACACGCGGCTCACAAGGGCGCTATCTTCTAGCAGGACAAAACAATGGCAAAAACACAGTTTGGGCCACAATTCCCTACAGACACGTCAGAACGACGAGCCGTTTGAGCCAGAACGCCCGCCTTGACGAGATCTACGTCCTGGTAGGATGCACGCCTACGTGCTGTGACATAGGACGAATCTACAAATATGGAAGTCTTCTGGGTGCCCGTCGCCGCCGACTGCCAGCTTTCTGCCACCGTCGCCAGTCTCAGGGATCTGCACGTGAATGGACATGAGCCGAGGGGTCAGCGTAAGCTGTGTACGACACACACAATAACACTCCCCCATGACCGGAGGGCAAAACACGTCCATGCACATGCATACACTAACGCTGTATAGAGCAAGAATTGCACCGACGCTGCAGGCAGCAGGCACAACACATGCAAGGTGGCACATGAGGAATCAACCTGGAATAGGGATGGGGCAGAGTCCAACGGAACGAGTTGCCGCATGAAACTTCAAACGACCTAGAGCCTTGGTCAGAAAATCCACGCACTGCCTGTCAATGATCACGTGGATGACTCGGATCTCACCACGATCAACCAGATCACGCACGAAGTGGTGCTCCACATTGATGTGCTTTGTGCGTGCATGGAACACACCTGAGTTCTTGGCGATGGCCTCCGCGCTCATGTTGTCACACTGGAGGACCACGGTGGAATGGACTGACGCAGTTCATGCAACAGACGGACGAGCCAGACACATTCCGCTGCATCGGCGCCTAGGGCAACATACTCTGCCTCAGCAGTGCTACGTGCGATGTAGCCCTGCTTCCCACTTCGCTAGGACACTGTAGTGCCTCCAATGAGAAAGATGTAGCCGGTGCGGCTCTTGCCGTCTGGACTTCACGCCCAGTCACTGTCTGTGTACCCATCGAGCACAACTGACACCTGCTTGTGAAAGCACAGGCCAATGCGTGTGGTGGACAGGATGTAGGGCACACACCGGACTATAGCCTCCAATGTTCACTGGCGTGGAGCATGCGAGAACTAGGCGAGCAGGTTGACAGTGAAGGCAATGTCGTGCCGTGGCGTGGTGGCCAAGTACATGAGCGAGCCGATGACTCGCAGGTACAGGGTCACATCGACTGGCTCCCCCAGGTCAGCTGGGTCATCCACCTTCAGGACGGCCTGCCCCTCAGGGGTCATGGGCGTGAAGGCCGTGCGAACGGCTGCAAGGAGGTCGGCAAAGCGCTCCCCAACAGTCTCTGCGTAGTGTCCCTAATGGACACGGAGTGTGCTGCGGACACGGTCGCGCACGATCTCCATCCCCAAAAAGACAAAGGCCTCACCATGATCTTTCATCTTGTAGGCTGAGGTGAGAACGGCCTTGGTAGCGTTCATTGCTCCCAGGTCGGGCGAGGCGATCAGAAGATCGTCCACGCAGACGAGGATGGCAGCGAGCGGTGCTGGGGACTGTGCGAGGAACAGAGATGGGTCAGCATCGCTCTGAACGTACCTAGCTCGTCTTAGCGTGCTTGTGATCTCCTGATTCCAGCAGCGAGGTGACTGTTTCAGGCCATACAAGGCCTTCCGCAGCCAATACACGCAACCGGTACCATCCTCGAAGCCGGGTGGCTGGACCATGTAGATCTCCTCCTCAAGATCCCCGTTCACGAACGCGTTGTTGACATCCATCTGGTGGAGTTCCCAGTCGTGCTGTGCCACCTGGCTCAGCAGAGTGAGTGTGGTCGTCATTCGGCCAACAGGAGCAAAGGTCTCGGTGTAGTCCACGCAAGGGACCTGAGAGAACCCCTTTGCTGTCAGGCGCGCTTTGTAGCGTTCCACAGTGCCGTCTGGTTTCAGCTTCTTATGGAGAACCCACTTGGCCTTGATGGCCTTGCGGTTCTTCGGCAAGTCCACCAGCTCAAAAACGCCATGCTCTCGGATGGCATCGAGCTCAGCCTGGCAGGCAGCGCGCCACTGCACAGCGTCTGGGGCTGACAAGGCCTCTGGTAGGCTGGTGGGTTCGGGAGACAGCACTGGCGCACTGCGTGTGGCAAGGGCATACGCTGCAGAGGGAGGGTCGACCGTCACCATGGACTCGGCGGCGTCACGAGCAAGACTGCGCTCATGAGCAAGAAGTGCCATACCAGTGGCACACCCAGGGTGAACTTCAGCAAGGCCGTGAGCACTCAGGCCGAGGGCCTTCGTGCCCGGGTCACCGCTGACGATGTTACGCGTGGGACGAGGGCAGAGACGTCCACCGGGTGCCCGTGTGTAGGGGTCCGACAAGGTAGGAGCAGTGGGTGCCGCTGACTCACACGCTGGTGTGGTCTGCACGGTAGGTGCGCCACTCGAGGCTGGCGTGGCCTCAACAGATGGGGGCGGGCCCACGGCAGATGCAGGCGCCTCCGTGGCCGGAGGCAAGGACGGCTCAGAGCCAGACACGGATGCGGATGTAAGGTCAGACTGAGCCTCAGGCGCGGTAGTAGGCGCAAACTCAGGCAGAGCCTCAGACGCGGAGGCAGACTTGGATGCAGACTCAGACACGGGCGAGAGCGGAGAGTCGGGGGCAGAGGAGCGAGCCACAGACGGGGCGAGGCTGGGGGTGCCGGCGACGGAGTGACCGCACTGGATAGGGGCACTGTGCCAACCGTGCTAGGAGCCTCCCCCACACTACGGGGCCCAGAACACCCAGGGGCATGAGCAGCACGCAGAGCGTGGATGCGAGCAAGGTCGCAGAAGGCGAGATGCTCGAAGAAGAGAGCATCACGGGACTCCACGATGCGGTGTCGCTCAGGGTCCTAGAACAGCCAGGCCTTTGACCGTAGGGCGACGCCAACGAAGGCGTAGATGCGGCCCCGCGGAGAGAGCTTGCTCCCCTACTGCTCCGGTGTGAACCAGACGCAGGCAAGAGCGCCCCAGACACGGGCCAGGCGCAGGTCCGCGCGGCGTCCGTACCACAACTCGTAGGGCGTGCGGTGACCTGGAAGGGGGCCGTGGGGGATGCGGTTCCAGACCCAGGTCATGTACGCCATGCCCTTGAAGGCAAAGGCCTCAGGCATGGCGCTGTCCGCGCGCATGGCTCGGACTACATCCTCCATGGTGCGGTTCTAGCGCTCGGAGACACCGTTCTGCTTGGGGTTGACGGGGGCGGAGAGGTTGTGGAAGACACCAAGCTCGGTGAAGAAGCGGGCCATGTCACCAAGGTACTCGCCGCCGCGGTCCGAGCGAAAGGTCTGAAGGCAGTGGGTAGACTGGCGCTCGGCCATGACCAGCCAGATACGGACGGCAACGGCGGCATCGCTCTTCTGTCGCAGACTGTAGACCCAACGCATGCACGTGAAGTCATCAGTCAACGTCAGGACGTAGCGACCGCGGTCCTCCTGAAACTCGACAGGGAGCGAACCTATGAGGTCGGAGTGGACAAGATCCAAGGGTCGACACGCCCTGGAGACAGACGTAGGATAGGTGGACCGGTGCATTTTGCCTTCGGCACAGGCCAGGCAGTCGGTCGTGGGCGGCGCCTCGAAGGACGTCGCATCAAGACCGAGAGCAGGCTGAGTGCGGATCAGTCTGTCGACTGCCCCTTGGTGTTTTCGTCGCTGGTGCTCTGTCCCCCGATGCTCGGGGGACAGAGCACCAGCGACGAAAACACAGGCAGTGGGAGACGGAGGCAAAGGGGGTGCACTCGCATAGGACCCAGAGATGTGATACAGATCATCGACGACCGTCCCACTGAGGACGGTCTCCTCGGTGTCACGCACAAAGATGCGAGCATCGGCAGCGGTGTGCGTGACACCCAGGCCCATCTTGGTGCAAGCACGGATAGACAGCAGACTGACTTCCAGATCAGGGACAAAGAGGATGTCGGAGATGTATACGGGACCAGTGGGTCCGGTGAACTGCACAACCCCAACACCCTAGACAAGAACCTCATGGCCAGCTGCAGTGCGAACAGAGCGAATAGTGCCAATAGGGTGCAGGATGACAAAGGCGTCACGACGACACGTCATGTGGTAGGTGGCGCCAGAGTCAACGACCCAGGTGGCATCAGTGACACGCGTACAAGGGGCAACGTGGCACTCGGTGACGGAACAAGGCGCGGCGGCAGGACGCTCAGCGGCGGACACGACAAGGCGACCAGCGGAGTGCACATGAGAATCGTACAGCCAAGACACATCATTGGGTTCGTCACGCGCACACGGCTGGGCGTGGGGACCACCACAGGCATCATCACGCAATGACACAGACAGTCTACAGGCAGTAGGACCCCTCGACTCAGTCAACTCACTCGCACCTCCCTGAGATGAGCGCAAGGCGAGAAGCTGGTGCAGCTCGGTGATCGTCCTGTTGCGTTCTGCGAGCGCCTGGTCGCGGGGATCCGCGGGGGAGCCTGCTGTGGCGGCGGACTCCTTTGGGACGACTGCGGTAGTAGCGGCCGAGCGGGCGTTCGCACCGTATGTCTGGCGCATGCGTGCCTCGTGCGCCTGCTGCAGTCCACGGGTGACCTTGGCCCAATCCAGCGGGCAGCTTGTCAGACGAGTGCAGTCGGGATAGTGGTGGTCATCTCCGCAGTTGAAGCACATGAGCGGGCGGCCCGTTGTGCTTCCGGATCCGCCGCTGCCACTACTGCTGCTTCTGCCACCGCTGCTGGTGCTGCTCCTGCGGCTGACACTGCTGGTGCTGGTGCCGCTGCTGGTCTCGCCACTGGACCCACCACCTGACGATTTGCAGCCCTTCCTTCCCTGAGTTGGGGCTGCTATAGCTGTAGACAGCGGGGAAGGGGATGTAGCGCCAACTGCAGCGGAAGCGGTGCTGAGGCAAGCGCGGTTCGCGGCGTCCATGCCGGCGACCTCCAGGAAATGAATGGTGGCCCAGCGTAGCTGGGTCCCGTCACTCGCCATGTCACGAAGTAGAGTCTGGTCAAAGTTGCTGAAGACGCGTGCGTAGTCGGGGTGAATGCCGTAGAGGATGATCTGGAGTGCGGAGTACTGCGCAGGGGCATCGTCTCCCAGCTCCTCGTACAGTTGGATCGCCCGTCGCCTGTAGTCAGCTGCAGACTCCTGAGCAGTCTGGCAGAGTGAGTTGAAGTCGGCGAGGCGCTGGGACGTCAGGGCCAGAGTGGCGCCCTCAAAAAGAGTGACAGCCAGTGCCCACGCCTCGCGAGGGTTAGCTCCTGAGCCGGTCAGCGGATCGCCAAGGAACCGACTGAAGTCCTTGGTGAAGTCTGGGGCGGCCTTCATTAGACCGGAGGCGGCGCGGACCGCCATCTGCGTCTGGGCGGGGTTAGACGCCTAGTAGGGGGTGAGGTAGTAGGCGAGGATTCCCTCGCTCATGGCCCACATACAAAAGTGCTGCTCCCTAGATTTGTAGTCGTTCCCACCCCGGAAGATGGGAGGGTCCGACTCAAACCACTTGGGTGGCTTGACCGTCGGCAGAGCGATGGTTGAAGCCATCACGGGACTAGGCATAGAGGAGGAAACCCCCTTGCCCAGGCGGGCCCGCAGAGCCAGCTCCTCAAAGCTCAGAGGGCGGCGAGACGAGCTCAGGCCGGCGTTGGCGCTGGAGCTCGTTCCCTGGAGGGCGGCACTGGCCTCACGCGCTCTGCGGCGTGCCTCCAGGCGGATGAGGTGTGCTCGCAGCAGCTCCTCCTCATCCTCCTCGCTAGAGTCGGAGAGGGTCTCTACAACCTCATTTGCATTGCTGCCGGGAGCGAGGTGATCCTCGCTCGGGTCTGCTTATGGGTGCTGTTGCTGCTGTTGGGCCTGCTGCTGCTGAGGCAGTAGGCCTCTGATCAGATCCTGCAGCTCAGCGACCTGCTTCGTCAGAGTATTGCGAATCTCCACCTGGAGGTCGGCCAACGCGCGCACTTGGCGCGCCAATGTCGTCGGGCTCGGCGGCCGCTGCTGCTTTTGCTGTTGTAGCGGCTGCTGCTGCTGCTACAGAGGCTGTTGCTGTTGCTGCTGCTGCTGTTGCTGCTGTTGCTGCTGCTGCTGCTGCTGCTGTTGCTGTTGCTGCTGCTACTGCCGTTGCAGTGATGACGGCGGCACCCGACGTTGGCTGCTGACGGAGCTGCCCTCGGCAGCTGCATCGGTGGTGGCGCTGGCGGGGGTTTGCTTCGGCATGATGACCGGCTGCTCCCTCCTTCTCTGCCTCCCCCTTTTTTTTCTTTTTTTCTTTTTTGTTATGGTTGCGGAGCACCTCAATGCGGAACCTCACCTCCGCGAGACTCCTCCGCGGAACGCCTCCGCGGACCCCCTCCGCGGTACACCTCACCGCGGAAGTTCACCGCAGATCACAGTGGATGGGCTCGGGCTGGACGCGATCGCGGTGGCGCGAAGTGCGGCAGGGTGCCGTGATCAGCCACCGCGGTTGCGCCGGTGAAGAACACGGTGGGGTGCCGCGAGCTGGGTCACCGCGGTCAGAACGTTCCGCAACCGCCGCGGAGCGGCCGTGTCTAAGGGGAGTGGAGGATCCGCGGACTCGTGACCGTGGAACATCAGCGAGCATCGCCGGCGTGTTCCTGAACGGCCGCGGAGGTGATGCGGCGGAGCTTCACGGATCCGCGGAACACTGCGGATCTGCCGCGGCAACGTCACCGCGAGGTGACGGACTTGGAATGCCGAGTGCCACCGCGGCACCGTTTGTGCGTTCCGATGCGGCCGCGCAGTTGACGCGTCCGACGCGGAGGCCTTGTCAGTGCGGAGCACCGCAGATTTTTGCGCGGAACGGCTGCTACTGTCGCGGAACGACCGCGGAACGACCAAGTTATTGAAAAAATGGTCGGAGTGGTGGTGGGCCCTCCCAGGACCTCCCGCCGAGACAGTGGGCACTGCTGCTGCCTCTACTCAAGGCAACGGCTGCGGTTGCTCACGGCTATGGCGGTTGCTGCGTCTCTGCTACGCAGCTGTGCGAGCACTGGCTCGCCGTCTGATACCATGAGAGACAGCCGCCTAGCACTGCTGTCGCTGACGTGGCAGTACAAGCCAGCCAGCTAACTCACTAGCACACACTGGTGGAGGTGAGAACAGCAAGGGGTTGGCTAGGGACACAAACACAAGTGTCAGAAGCTGCAAATGTTTAAATGTGCAGAGAGAAGTGACAAATGAGGTTTGGGCAACCTAAATAGCATCACGGGCCTAGTGCACACACACGCGGCGCACAAGGGCGCTGTTTTCTAGTAGGACAAAACAATGGCAAAAACGCAATTTGGGCCACAATTCCCTGCAGACACGTCAGAACGACGAGCCGTTTGAACCAGAACGGCCGCCTCGACGAGATCTACGTCCTGGTAGGCTGCACGCCTACGTGCTGTGACACAAGACGAATCTACAAATACAGAAGTCTTCTGGGCGCCCGTCGCCACCAGCCGCCAGCTTTCTGCCACCGTCGCCAGTCTCAGGGATCTGCATGTGAATGGACATGAGCCGAGGGGTCACCGTAAGCTGTGTACGACACACACAATAACAAGGTCCACCAACCGTCAGTGCTCCTGCGGCAGCTGGGCCCGAATCACGGATCTGCACGAGCATGGACACTGCCGAGTGGTCACAGTAAGCTATACAAATGGGCGGAAACAACTCACATCACAACACCCAGGTGTTTGAAACCACCGCTTATGGTCAGGTTCGATCCCAACATTGCAACCAAGTCCCACATAAGAAGTTTGCATTGAAGTATATGAAGCTTATGAGGGTATGCACATCTTTCAGAGAACATGAGAGAGAGAGAGAGAGAGAGAGAGAGAGAGAAAGAGAGAGAGAGAGAGAGAGAGAGAGGGGGGGGGGGGGGGGG
>SZWC01007361.1:6729-74583 GCA_023375785.1 Penium margaritaceum | reverse complement strand
CCCCCCCCCTTCCTCATTTTCTCCGTTCGCCCACCTTCCGGGCAATCGAGAAAAGGGGGGGGGGCGAGTAACACAAAATACGAAAAGGGGTACGCCTGGAAGAAAAAAAGAAAAAAAAAAGAAGGAAAAAAAAGAAAAGAGAAAGGCAAGGGCTTCAGGCGAGTAGAGGGGATCACAAGCAAAAAAGGGGGGGTGTGGTGGGTGCGGACACGACACACTTAAAACGGGGCCGGAAAAAAAAAGGGGGGGAATCGTCCAAATACTACCGCCCCAGCAGCAGCAGCTTTCGTCGCGGCCATAGCGGTGGCGGGTGGAGTTGCAACCACTACTTAGTGAGCGGCAGTTGCAGCTACGTTTCTACTTCGTCCTTCCCCACTGACGACGGCTTGTGCGTCAGCGGCTATTTCCACTTCGAGACGTGTCCTAGACTGGCGTCTCCTTGGGGCCCGTGGATTGGTGCGCGCACTTCACCCCGTGGGATCGACGACGGATTTGAGTCTTACCGTCTCCGAGGGCTGGGTCGTCTACCGCTTGGAGCAGCAGCCACACCTGCATTCGCCACCTCTTCTCGTCTTGGAGCAGTCCTCGCTCCATTCGTGGCAGCAGCATTGGTAGCCGCGACTAGTCACACTCGCGTCTCCGGGTGTGCTGTGGTAGTGCAGCTCTTCTCGTCTGGTCACATTTGCTGACCCGGACGCCGTGACCTCCAGGAGTGATAGTACCTACGGGCCTCATTCTCTCCTGTGGCTTGGTGTTTACCACCGGGAGTAGGTGCCCTCGGCACCTATCCATCGTCTAGCGCACGAGATGAGTGCGCGGACATCTGAGCAGGCGCCCTGCGCATTCGCCTGCTACTACTGTGGTGATGGACGTCATGGTTGGCATCGCTGTTGGACGCGCCCTCCCGGCTGGCATCCACCTTGGTTACAGCCTCGTCCGAGCCTGTGTCCTCCACAGCATCCGGATCTGCCGGCGTTGGTAGATCCCCTAGCTGGACCTCTGGCGAGCATATTCGCTGAGATCCACGGCCTCCGGCAGACGGTGCAACGGCTCTGTGACCTTGTCGTCACTGAGCGTGCTTCTGCTACTCGTTCGTCGACGACCTCTTCGATCACATCTCCTCCACCCTCTCCTCCTTCGTCATCCGATGGTGTACCTTCAGCCCCATCTGCCAGCGAGTCTCAGGCTGCCACCATCCTTTCGATCCTCCACTCTGTTGCGACCACGACGCCACCTCGCGATGACATGTCTTCCTACAGTCGTTCCAGTCGAGTGGCCCCGCGACGTCGGCGTCAGCGCTCTGCACGTCGTGCTCGCGCCGGTTTCGATACATCCTCCACCTCCTCGGCTTCCATTGTTGTATCTGTCGAGGGGGAGTGTGGTCATCAGACAGTGCATATGCCCGAAGCGACAGTAGCCGCACCCCCGCCGTCCCGCCGTGCCTTAGCGTCAGCCGAGGCAGATGCAGATGACAGGGTGGCAGTACATGATGTGGAGTCTGATCCCGCCATGGAGGTCATGGTGCAGACTTGTGTATCATCGAGCTCGACTTCCACGTCCGGGCTGGATCCAGATCTGCTACAGCAGCAGGTTGCGTCAGGGGGAGTGCGCGCCCGGCGTCCCTCGGCGGTGCCACTCGCGGCTCCTACCGGTGGCGTCCCGGCGGTTGCACAGCGGTCCCGTACGGATCGGGATGCCTCTTGCAGAGTTTTGGCGGAGTTTGTGCAGTAGGCTCACACGATCCCGGCAGAGGTTCCAGTGCAGGAGATATGCGTGTCATCGAGGTCGACATCCACGCTGGGACAGGAGCCGGACGTTCTGCAGCAGCAGGTTACCTCAGGAGGAGTGCAGGCAGAAAGAAGCTAGGCAGGAGGTTGGGGCAGCTGCGTTGTTGATGCAGCGTGCGGGCTTCCACGCTCGTTGCTTAAGTCAGCTGCCCCCTCAGTCTGCTGCTCTAGAATCTAAGTCTGGAAGCTCTGGGTTTGTTACTTAGAAGTGCGCGCGCCAGTGTTAGCGCCAGAATGCAGCTGAAAACTGATAGTAACTGAATAGCAATGAAGAATAAACAGCAATGGGTGACCCCTCCAAAGTTCTAGCCCCCCCCCAGCTCTGTAGAGCTTGTTACTCAGTTCATCAGCCAATCAGAAAATAGCTAATTTCAGGCTGGCAGATTTTCTCGGTGAGGCCTGCCAGACGGCCGACAGCCCAAAACCCGGGCGTCGTCCGTTTTGCCTGAAAACTGGACCATACCATAATACCGACGCTGCGAACGCAGCCGTGCGGTCAGAATCTGCTAGAAAAATAGTAGCAAGGAGTTATGGCAGCCTGAACCCAGGCAGTGCCCACGACTGTTTATGCTGCCAATCAGGGCCATGCAACATGCAACTGGGACCCTAGGCAACGCATGACGACGCAGGCACGACAGTACGCGCTGGACGCATGCAGACAGCGACTGCGGTGGCAGTGACTACCGGCAGCGCGACCACCGAGGAGGCCTGCCGATGGAGCTGAACACGTCGCCGGAGAGAGGGGGCTCCAGCAAACTGCGAGAAGACCTCAGCGTGCGTCGGCTCCACCGGACGACACTCCATCAGCGTCGAGTCTCGCCGTCATTCATCTGCACGCCGATGTACACAAGCCGGGAGGACACAACAGAGCACAATGAGCGCAAAAACCAACACTCCCCCATGACTCACTGGCGTAGTGCACATGGGCGGGTAGAGACACGGTCAACACACAGACTCCCCCATGACACGCAGAAGTGCAGGCAGAGACAAAGAATGCAAATCACGGACGCACGCCGACTGAACTCACAGCCTTCTTAAACGAGTCCCGCTTCAGTTTCTTGGTAAGGAAATCAGCCAGCTGCCGTGCTGTCTAAACCCACACGATGCTGATGCTGCCGTCGTGCAACAACGAACGCACATAGTGATACTCAACATTGATGTGCTTTGTGCGAGTGTGATGCATACCGTCATTGTCTGCAATGGCCATGGCACTCTCATTGTCACAATGCAGGGTGATGGATGCGACAGACTGATTCAACTCGGACAACAGACGACGCAACCACACACTCTCACACGCGCCTGAGCCAAGTGCCACGTACTCAGCTTCAGCAGTGCTGCGTGCAATGCACCCCTGCTTGCCACTGCGCCAGGACACAGCTGTGCCACCGATCAGGAAGATCCAGCCTGTGCGACTCTTACCGTCTGGACTGCCCGCCCAGTCGCTGTCGGTGTAGCCCACTGCGACGACGGACGGCTGGCGACGGAACATGAGACCTCGCCGAGGGGTCGAGACGACATAGCGCAGCACTCAGATCGCGGCCTCGTAGTGGAGGTGACGCGGATCCTGAGAGAACTGGGCCAGGAGGTTGACGGCAAACGCGATGTCTGGACGCGTCGTCGTCGCCAGGAACATCAGTGACCCNGTCACATCAACTGGCTCCCCCACAACAGCTGGGTCGGGACTTTTCAGCTTCACCTGGCCGTCGGGCGACATGGGTGAGGATGCGCTGGACACGAGGGGCAGGTCCTCGGCAAAGCGAGCTGACAGGGTCTGCACATAGGCAGCCTGGTGGACGTGTAGGATGCCCTGAGAGGGATCACGCTCGAGCTCCATGCCCAGGAAGACTTGGGCAGACCCGAGATCCTTCATGTGGTAGGCGGCGTGCAGCAAGTCCTTGACACGCTGGATGGCGGCCGTGTCTGGCGACGCAATGAGGAGATCGTCAACGTATACCAGAACTGCGACAAAGGTCTGACCTCGTGGGCTGAGAAAGAGTGCGGGGTCAGCGGTGCTGTGCAGGAGGCCGCCACGGAGAAGTGTGCTACTGATCTCCTGGTTCCAGCATCGAGGCGACTGCTTCAGACCATAGAGGGCCTTCCGCAGCCGCCAGACTCTCTCAGTACCGTCGTCAAACCCTGGGGGCTGCACCATGTAGAGTTCCTCACCCTCCAGTGAGCCATGGAGGAATGCGTTGCTCACGTCCATCTGATGTAGCTCCCACCCATGCTGGGCAACCAGGCTGAAGAGCGCTCGGCTAGTGGAGAACCGACCGACAGGGGCGAAGATCTGGTCGTAATCGACTCCAGGGACCTGAGCAAACCCCTTTGCTGTGAGGCGGGCCTTGTACTTGTCCAAGGACCCGTCAGGCTTCCACTTGCGCCGAAAGACCCACTTGGCGCCAATGGCCTTTCGACCTGGAGGGAGATCAACGAGGTTGTACACGTGGTGCTGCCGGATAGCAGCAAGCTCCTCGGCGTAGGCGACATCCCAATGTGCGGCCTCAGAAGAGGCTCGAGCCTCGCGTAGGGTGGCTGGGTCCTCCGGGCGTGCTGTGGACCGGACGGAGAGGGCGTGCGCATCACGAGCTCCAGGTGGGATGCGGGCGAGTGCAGCCATGACAGCATGCCGATGCTCGTGATGAAGCATGGCATAGCCCAGTGCAGAGCCCGGGTGAAGGTCGGAGATGATGGCCGAGGTGGTCAGGCCGAGAACCTTCGTGCCAGGGTCCCCACTCACGACCGAGGGAGTGGAGGAGACACGTGGAACCACAGGAGGTCGAGGCGCCACGGGACTCGGTGCGACGGTCTGCACTGTCTGCCGAGGTCGGAGGCTGCCGCCTGGGCTACGTGTGTAGCGCGACCGGGCAGGAGATGTCACCGCGTCTGACGGGCCAACGGAGGCGGACGGGACGTCTAGCGCGGAGGAGCCAGCGGACGCGACCGGCACTGCTGGCCCGGAGGGGCCAGCAGACGCGACTAGGGCCGCTGGCCCTGAGGGGCCAGCGGACGCGACCGGCGCTGCTGGCCCGGAGGGGCCAGCGGACGCGACTGGGGCTGCTGGCACGGAGGGGCCAGCGGACGCGACTGGGGCTGCTGGCCCGGAGGGGCCAGCGGACGCGGTCGGCGCTGCTGGCCCGGAGGGGCCAGCGGATGCGACTGGGGCTGCTGGCCCGGAGGGGCCAACGGACGCGGTCGGCGCTGGTGGCCGGGAGGGGCCAGCGGACGCGACTGGGGCTGCTGGCCCGGAGGGGCCAGCGGACGCGACTGGGGCTGCTGGCTCGGAGGGGCCAGCGGACGCGGTCGGCGCTGCTGGCCCGGAGGGGCCAGCGGACGCGACTGGGGCTGCTGGCTCCGAGGGACGGAGTGCTGTGTCACCCGGAAGCGACAGGACGGAGGACGGAATCACCACTCCCCCACGCGACGGGAGGGACACGAATGAGCCGGAGCGGATGAGGTCGCGGGGAAATAGGTCCTCAAAGAAGAGGGCATCGCGGGACTCGACGATGCAGTACCGGGACGGGTCCCAGAACCGCCAGGCCTTTGACTGACGAGACACACCGAGGAAGGTGCAGGGGCGGCCGCGCGGGGCGAGTTTGTCGCCTTGCTGTGGGGCGGGTAGCCACAATGGCGACGCAGCCCCAGACGCGAGCGGGGCGGAGGTCCGCGCGCCGACCGCACCAGTGCTGGTAGGGTGTGGACTGGCGGGGAAGAGGACCGTGGGGAATCCGGTTCCATACCCAGGTCATGTAGGCCATGGCCTCAAAAGAGAAGCCATCGGACAGACCGGGCTCAACGCGCATGGTGCGGACGGCGTCGGCCATGGTGCGGTTCCAGCGCTCGGAGACACCATTCTGGGCGGGTGTGTAGGGCGCAGACGTCTCATGGTGGATGCCGCGGGAGGCGAGAAAGGCCGTGGCCTCGCCCATGTACTCGCCGCCGCGATCAGAGCGAAAGCGGCGAAGAGGGCGGCCACACTCGGGTTCGGCAAGGACGAGCCAGTCTTGAACGGCCCGAGCGACATCGCTCTTCTGCCGGAGGCAGAAGACCCAGCGGTAGCGGGAATAGTCGTCTGTGAGGGTGAGGACATAGCGGCCGTGTTCCCCGACGGACGCGGTGGGGAGAGGGCCCATGACGTCCGAGTGGATCAGGTCGAGTGGGGCGGACGCACGGGAGGAAGACAAGGGGTACGTGGATCGATGCATCTTCCCCTGAGTGCAATCAATGCACTCAGTGGGGCACGGGAGAGGGAAGGTCTCTGGGTCAAGGCCCTTGGCCGGCTGGGTGCGGAGCATGCTGTCTATGGCGGCGGAATGGACGTGACAAAGGCGGCGGTGCAAGAGGCGGGTGTGCTGAGGAGAAAGCGTACTGGTCACGAAAACATGGCCTGTGGCGGCAGACGAGGCAGAGACGGGAGAAGAAGAGAGGAGGTGAGGGACATACCACAGGTTGCCACAGGCGGTGGCATGCAGGATGACAAGACCAGACGGACGCAACGACACAGTGCCAACACCACGCGAGTGCACAACGTCCATCCTCATGCAGTCAAGGGCAGTCACGGAAAGGAGGCCGAGCTCGAGACCAGGGACAAAGAGAACATCAGTCAGAAAGACGTCACCGGCAGGACCACGGAAACGAACCACACCAACACCATGGACCGGTAACACCTGTCCGGAGCCCGTTCGGACACCGGAGACATCGGCGACAGGGCCAAGCATACTGAAGGCCTCGCGAGAGGCCGTCATGTGATGCGTGGCACCGGAGTTGATGATCCAGGTCTCAGCAGGGTCTGGACAGGGGTCGCCAGATCGCTGACGGTCACATGACAGCAAGCAAGGGATGCGGACGCGGTAGAAGGGGGCGCGAAACGAGACTGCCAATTGTCAAGCCACGCAATGTCGTCAAGGAGTGGGGTGGAAGAGACCACAGAAGACGACGAGAAAGATGAAGAGACGGGACAGGACCGCAGCTCAGACTCAGTCATGCAAGGCTGTGCAGGAGGGCAAGAAGTGACGCAACTCGCACTTCCCTGGGGAGGAGGGCGAGGCAAGCCAAGCTGGAGCGCGATGTACTGCTCCAGCTGACGCTCACGGGAGGATGACCCGGGAGTGTAGGCCGAGTACGGAGTCATAGCGCCGGAGCCCGGGTAGTATGAGGACTGGGCCGGCGAAGGAAACGGAAGCGCCGATGGCTGGGAGTAGTACTGCTGCTGCGGGGGCGTCTGTAGGACAGGCGAAACTGTCGGAGCGGCCGAGCTGCTAGACGAGGTCGGAGTGTCAGCAGTAGCGACGGCGGCAGAGGCGAGACGGTGCTCATGCTGGCGCCGCAGGGTGGCGATGACGCGGGCCTCGTCCGTCGGGAGGGGGCATGTGTACCACCCGTGTCCGGGCCGACCGCAGTTGTGGCAGACCGAGCCACCACCGCTGGATCCGGTCGACGACTGCTACTGCTGCTGTTGCGACGGACCCTTGCCTTTCTTGTTCTTGCGCTTCTTCTTCGTCTTTGACGTCGACGAGGTAGCTGAGGCGGGGGAGGCGACGGCCACGGATGTAACGGCAGGTGAAGCGACGGGGAGGGAGGCACCGGCAGGAGAGGCGACGGCAGGGGATGCAAGTGCCTCCATGCGATGGAGCTGGGACTCCTGTCGAGCTTCCTCAACACGGAGGAAGAGCTCGTACGCCCAGGGCATGAGGGTGCCTTGGGCCGCCATGGTGGAGAGGACGTCCTGGGGGTAGTGCACGAAGACGTCCGCGTACGCGCTGGTGGCGCCGCGCTTGATGGTGAGAAGCGCGGACAGAGGGGGCGGAGCGGATGTGCCGAGACGTCGAAGGATGTCCTCTGCCCGCTGCCAGTAGGCAGTGACCGTCTCGGTCTCCCCCATGTGTAGGGAGTTGAACTCCCGGAGCAGGCGACTGATCTCAGCGTCGCTGGACAGGCGATGGGGCCTGGTGAGGACATGCCAGGCGGCGGCAGGGTCTGGAGGGANCCCCCCCCAGCTCTGTAGAGCTTGTTACTCAGTTCATCAGCCAATCAGAAAATAGCCTATTTCAGGCTGGCAGGTTTTCTCGGTGAGGCCTGCCAGACGGCCGACAGCCCAAAACCCGGGCGTCGTCCGTTTTGCCTGAAAACTGGACCATACCATAATACCGACGCTGCGAACGCAGCCGTGCGGTCAGAATCTGCTAGAAAAATAGTAGCGAGGAGTTATGGCAGCCTGAACCCAGGTAGTGCCCACGACTGTTTATGCTGCCAATCAGGGCCATGCAACATGCAACTGGGACCCTAGGCAGCGCATGACGACGCAGGCACGACAGTACGCGCTGGACGCATGCAGACAGCGACTGCGGTGGTAGTGACTGCCGGTAGCGCAACCACCGAGGAGGCTTGCCGATGGAGCTGAACACGTCGCCGGAGAGAGGGGGCTCCTACGAACTGCGAGAAGACCTCAGCGTGCGTCGGCTCCACCGGACGACACTCCATCAGCGTCGAGTCTCGCCGTCAGTCATCTGCACGCCGATGTACACAAGCCGGGAGGACACAACAGAGCACAATGAGCGCAAAAACCAACACAGGCACGGTGTCCCTGGACTGTGCCACTTTCGGCTCCGTCCGGTGGAGGCCTAGGACTTTCGGGGGAGAGTGTGCAGACGACTCACACGACTCCGGCAGATGTTGGAGTACTTGGGACTTGCATGTCATTGAGATCGACATCTACGCTGGGGCAGCAGCCGGACATTGTGCAGCAGCAGGTTGCATCGGGAGGAGTGCAGGTCGCGCGCGCCTTGACGATGCCACTCGCGACTCCGACCAGTAGCGGCCTGGTGGTGGCACAACAGTCTTGTGCGGATCGGGATGCCCCACACGGATCTCCGGGGGCGTTGGCGCACGAGATTCACACCAGTACGATAGCAGACGCAGTGCATGCGCAGAGTCAGCCGGTTGATCTTTTGGAGGTTGAGGCTTTCTTGAGAGCAGCAGTTCTGAGAGACATCGTTGGGACATATGCTACAGCAGACATAGCAGGCTCCACCGTCTCATCTGCGGTACATGAGGACCAGCTTCAGCGTGAGGAGTCGTACACCTTCCCACAGTCTCCGGGTTCCCGTACCCATGACGGAGCAGCGACATACATGATGGATTAAGATGATGATCCATACTCTATCATCGAGCAGGTGGTAGCGACCAGCGTTCCCGGCGAGACATTGCGTGAGCACCAGCTGCGCTTGTTGGTCGCCTTGACGGACATTGCTGAGCCGGAGCCCTGTACACCTGTGTCCATTATGGCGGCAGTCGAGGACACCGGAGCAGATCCATACATGCAGATTGAGTTACCTCGTCAGCAGGAGCTGAGTTCTGCCCCCTCGATTTCACCTCTTGGTGACGCTACCGATCACATCGACGCCGAGAGTGGCAGTACCTGCACGGACGACGCTTCCACATGCTCTACGGACTTTGACGACTCCTCCTTCTCCTTCTCTCTCGGCATGCGACCGCTCACTCCTCGCATGACAGACACGAGCTGTGATATGGATGCGACACCTTCAGCTGCATCCGATGTTCCAGCGTCTCAGCACATTGCGAGCTTGGTTGACCCCTAGGAGGATGCAGCACCACCAGTTCTATCGTCTTCAGCAGCAGAGATGCAAATGGCGCTGTACTCACGAGTTGTGGAGTCTGCATCTACAACATCCAGTGAGGCAGAGTTTATTCTACACCAGGTCGACATGGGCCACCTCGACATGTCCGAGGCAGATTATGCTGATCTACAGGAGCGTGTAGTCATGCTACAACGGGAGATGGTGGCAGCGCGTGAGCGATTCTCCGAGGAGGGAAGCATCACTGGTACCGGCAGGAGCCTTCCGGCAGCAGCAGTGATGCTGAGCGTGCCTTCGGCTTCCGCCATCCCGGCTCCTGTCGACCCCATCATCGCTCCTCCTTCTTCTGCTGCCGTCACGCACCTTCATCCACCCGACTCACCTGCCCCATCTTCATCTTCATCCATGAGTGGTGATCTAGCTCTCCTCTTCTGGCAGTACACCCTTGTGTCTCAGGGTGTCCTATCCCGTATCGGAGGCCAGCTCCGCCACTTCATCCACACACGCATATTGCTCGCCCATTCCCGTCCCTCCGGCGCACACAGATGCATCGCGGCAGTGCGGAGGTAGGAGAGACTGTGAGTTGGGACCCTTGGGAGACACGCGAGGACTGGTATACCCCAAGTGATGCAGATTTACGTGAGGAGTTGTAGCCGGAGACACCACTTCGTCTTTGATGGAGGGAGTCGACTCACAGGTGACAGGGGGAGCTGTCTCTACATGATGGATACACCACATGACTCATCGCCCAGGATCTGTTCAGCTACGACATCAGCATCTCCATCGAGGACATCGCTGCCAGGTTCATCTGCCCAGGGGGAGTGTTGTGTGGACCTCGACCTGACGCGACGCCATGGGAGATGCATGGCGAGGTCCATGCTCTGTTGTGAGCATCTACAGCATCCCGCATGTGCCTCACGCTACGTGCCTGCACAGCTGCATATAGATGGTAGCACACTGTTGGTCGAGACCCGGACACTTGGTGCATTTCACCAGTGTCACGAGGAGACCATGTGATCGTGTGTCTTAGTGTGTCGCTATACTGTGTGTGGCATGTGCATGCAAGCTGTTGGTCGAGACCCGGACACTTGGTGCATTGCACCAGTGTCACGAGGAGACCATGTGATCGTGTGTCTTAGTGTGTCGCTATACTGTGTGTGACATGTGCATACGAGCTGTTGGTTGAGACCCGGACACGTGGTGCATTGCACCCGTGTTACGAGGAGATCCTCCCTTGATCCTGTGTTTGGATGATGATACTATTGAGTTGGATTGCTCGTAGTGGTCGAGACCCGGACCCTGGTACCGCCAGTGTCACGAGGAGACCATCTTGTCCTCTGACATGTGTATGATGTGCATTACACTGGTTTGTGTGCGTGTGCATCACTCCTCTCATGGTCGAGACCCAGACACTTGGTGGGCTGTGCCAGTGTCCAGGGAGACCCTAGATGGATAGCAGACGAGTGTGTGTGTGTTTGTTTGTGCGAGTTGACTCATGCATGTTATGGCTTGCCATGCATTGTTGTTCCATGCCTTCGCTCATTCGTTCTGGCGTGGACGGCTATGTCAGCCAGGGGGAGTGTTGGTTTGTGTGGCTTCCTCCCGTCACGACCGACACTGCTAGTTTACCGATATACCCACATTCGGGGTATATGGCAGAGGAGGGCGTGACGACACAACGGGCCTTCGGACTGCACCGAGACTTCTCCAGCACCTGCGACAGCGCCGGCGAGACGCGGTCGATGCGTTCCGGCAGCCATGTGGGCTTGTCAGGAGGTTGGAGAGTTTTCTCAGTGGGTTCAGACCCGCGCACCCGGTTGACTGTACCGGTGCGACGAGGAGACCCGATGGATATTGTGGGGCTTCCGATGTTCGGAAAGCCGTCTGTGATGTCTGGACGTTGATTCCGAGATGTTTTGGCACTGCTCATATTTTCTCGGTGGTCGAGACCCGGGCACTCGGAGAGTTGTTCCGGTGCCTCGAGGAGACCACCTTTGTTACTCTCATGGTGTATGCAGTGTGTTCTCCCTGTTGACTCATTTGGGTTCAGCAGGGGTGACGGGGCCCGGTGCGGTTAGCTGCCGGCGCCCCTATATAAGCCCGCTAGGGGCTCATTTNCCGGACTGCACCGAGACTTCTCCAGCACCTACGACAGCGCCGGCGAGACGCGGTCGATGCGTTCCGGCAGCCATGTGGGCTTGTCAGGAGGTAGGAGAGTTTTCTCGGTGGGTTCAGACCCGCGCACCCGGTTGACTGTACCGGTGCGACGAGGAGACCCGATGGCTATTGTGGGGCTTCCGATGTTCGGAAAGCCGTCTGTGATGTCTGGACGTTGATTCCGAGATGTTTTGGCACTGCTCATATTTTCTCGGTGGTCGAGACCCGGGCACTCGGAGAGTTGTTCCGGTGCCTCGAGGAGACCACCTTTGTTACTCTCATGGTGTATGCAGTGTGTTCTCCCTGTTGACTCATTTGGGTTCAGCAGGGGTGACGGGGCCCGGTGCGGTTAGCTGCCGGCGCCCCTATATAAGCCGGCTAGGGGCTCATTTGTAAACTCTCCTTGTTTTTTATATTCAACGTTCCAGACTTAGCCAAATTCTTGCCGTCTTGCATCGCACTCACACACAGAGCTCATGTTCGTGCTTGCATGGGCCTGTATGCCCTAAAATTATTTTCCAATTCCATGTGTAGCTCCTCACCATTGAGAGTGCCATGTATGAAGGTATTACTCACTTCCATCTGGTGGAGCTCCTAGCCATGGCGTGTGACCATGCTAAAGAGCGCGCAGGGTTGGTGGTGAAATGGCTAATTGACGAGAAGGCCTGGTCGAAAGCCACTCTTGGTACTTGTGCAAAGCCTTTGGCAGTAAGTCGGGCTTTGTACTTATCTAGCATGCCGTCCTGCTTCCACTTGGGACAGCAAATCCAGTTGGCCCCAATGGCTTTATAACCTAGGAGCAACTCGACCAGCTTGTACACAACATGCTCATTGATAGCACCCAGTTCCTCCTTGCAAACAACCTTCCACTAGACAACATCAGGTGCAACCCTCGACTCATGGAAACTCTATGAGGTGGCTGCTTGTAAAGACGGTATGGCTGTCAACGAACGAGCAATACCTAGTGGAGCACGAGACAATAAGATCGAGACCATACATTGATGCTCTTGAGAAATCAGGACACAGCAAGATGTGGATCTAGGTGTTGTGATTTGTGACGTTCTTGTACAGTTTATTGTGACCACTTGGCCGTGTCCATCCTCGTGCACATCCCTGAGGCGAGCCCTGGTGACAACGGTGCGACGAATGGTGGCGGACTACCGGCTTGGAGCTGGCCGACTACCGTTCCAGAGCCGCGGACACTGCCGGGACTTCCTGTTGTTTTTTCTACAGCTTGCAGGAGTTCTCCGACGGACTGGCCATGAGCCTGATTTGCATGTTTTTTCATTGCGTGTTCATTGTCTGATGATGGATGCATGCGTGTGACCAGTCGTAGCGTCCGTCTTGTGATCTTGCATGTCTAGGTTCAGACGGCGTAGCATTCTGACATGTGTGCGCAGAGTTATGGCCAAAAAAGTGGTTTTGGGCCGGTTTTAGGACAGCTCTTGGACTGCCGCGTGCGACACCCGCTGTGCGCCGTGGCAGGTATTTATGCCATGGAGCTGTCATTTGTCATTTCTCTCTGCAAAATGCTATTGAAGCATTCAGACACTTTGCCTTGTGTCCCCTAGCCAAACTCTTGCCGTTGCGTGCAAGACTTGTGACTATCGTCACTGTCTGATCAGGCACTGACGCCTGGTCAACGGTAGTGTTGCTAGGAAGCTTCCTTGCATCTTCTCACTAGGATGACAGTCCACTGTGATAGTGGCGAGGGCAGTCAGACCTAAGGTCTTCATCCTCCACCCACCACACTATGAGAAGCGGGTGTGGAAGGAGTTTCCTCACCGGGGACGGCCTGGCAATGGTAGGATGTGAGCCTCATGAAGGCGTTGGGGTGTGTGGAAGAAGACGACCACCAAGAGTACGTAAATATGTCATACCAATACTAGATGAGTGGACATGGTGGGCTTGAGGAGGCAAGGACATGATACGCCATCCCGGTGGAGTAATCGATTGAGGAGTTGGAGAACCACTTGATAGATCAACTGAGTCAACGACCGAAGTGACACACTTCTTCACTTCAATGGCAAAGTCAGCGGTCGATGAAGTGGAGTCAGCTGCCTGGTTGAAAGAGTCAGTAATAGAAGAGGTGGGCTCGGATTTGTGGTCGACAGCCGAAAAAACAGACTCAGAAGAGGACTCTAGGACATCGGGTGTATCTCGTGTGTATCGCAACACAGGCAAGGCGGTGGAATGAGGGCCTCTAGACACTAATAGACAAGGAGCAACGCCGTACACCAATGAAGAATCTCCCACACGCAATGGTGAGGACAGGCCCAAAAGGCTCCCAGAACGGACTAAATGGAGATTGCGTTGAAAAAGATCCTCAAACAACAATGTGTCAGGCGACATAATGATGCGATGCCGTACAAGGTCCCTGGACCGCCATGCCTTGAACTGACAAGACACCAAAAGAAAGGTGTTGAGATGAACATGGAGAGTGAGTATGTCATCATGCTAGTCCTCATGGAGCTAGACGCAGGCGACGCAACCTAAGACCCATGCAGATCGAAAATCTTTGCGCTGCCTACACCTATGGAGGTAGGGAGTGACAAGAAGGGACAAGGGACAATGGAAGATTGTGTTCAAGACCTAGGTCATGTACGACATGGCCTCAAAGAAGAGTCCCTTGGATAGATTAGACTCAATGCGTTTAGTGCGGACCACGGTGTCATGGTGTGGTTCCTGCACTTAGAGACCCCAATCTATTCGGGGATGAAGGGTGTAAAGGTATAATGTCTAACACCCTCGCTCCTGAGGAAAGCATCCGCCTCCCCCATAAACTTACCATCGTAGTCAGAATGGAAGTGGCAAAGGGGAAAAACACACTTGTTTTCCATGGCAAGGAGCCAATCACAAATCTCAATTGATGTGTCGCTCTTCTATTAGAGGAAGAATACCCACCAAAAAAGAGAGTAGTCATCAGTGAGGGTGAGAACGTAACAATCATTCTCATATAGAGAATCGTCAAGTAAGGGATCCATAAGGTCATAGTGGACGAGCTCAAGGGGGTGGGAGGCTCGGGAAGATGAGAAAGGATAAGAGGACTCGTGCATCTTACCCTGAGCACAATAGATGCACTCGGTATTACAAGGCAATTGAAAGGTAGCTGGGTCAAGGCCAAGTGTAGGTTAAGTGCAGAGTATGCTCTGAACGGTAGAGCTCTATACGCGGAACATGCGATGGTAAGATCTACCTTCTCGTAAACACCATGTTTTGTGATGGCATCAAGTTTCTTTGCGCCTAGCAGACTATGTCCAGATTAGGTAGGAGTTGCGTGGTGCTTTGAGAGGTCAGTGCTGTAGCGACAGAGGCGAGATGAGCAACAGGACTAGATGCAGAGTCTGAAACAACACTCAAGAAATCTTCCATGATCAGAGAGTAGTCAATTGTAGAGTTCGGCTGGACAAGAGGAGCAAACAACGCAAATTTGTTCAAACCATTGTCAGGAGGAACTGACACACTGTTTGACATAAAAGGAATGGTAGGTCTCAACAGACCAGAGCGGTTGGAAGACGGAGTAAAATGGAAGCATGACTACAAAAGGCCTGAGATAGCCAACAAGAGCCCGACTGAAAGGAGAATGGTCAATTGAGGGCAAGGGTTTGACTACATCTGTAGCCAAGGGAATCCATACAAGATCAACAAATGGTATAGAAGTGTTAGGTGGGGAGACCGGCAAGGACCCATGCAATAATGCTGGATAAGATGACAATGATGACATAGACATGATAGCATGTGATGTGATGTGATGTGATGTGATGTGATGTGATGCTACAGGCAATGAGAGAGATGCTGGCGAGGATGGAGATGTTGATTATGGCCTAGGCCAAGACACAGAAGCAAGTGTCTGTATGTTTATGTGTGTGTGTATGTGTGCGTGAGAGAGAGAGAGAGAGAGAGAGAGAGAGAGAGAGAGGACACATCTACGGAAGTGGATGAGGATGTGGGCAATGGTGCACTTGTGGATGTAGAAGTCAGAGGAGATGGAACATAGGTGGGAGTCACAAACGGAGAGGAGACACCACCCTCAGGTCATCCGGCTCACGAGCATCCCCCCATACAAAAGGCGTTTGCAAGAGACATCAAAAATTTTGTGACTTCAACTTGTTTAATCAAAGAAAAGTGTCATGAGACCAAATGATGTGCTCACGATTAGCATCCCAAAAGTGTCAATCCTTGGACTATGGAGAGGTACCAAGGAAGAGACAAATGCAGCCACGACATGGGAGCTTCCTGTCACATTAGTCCTCAGGAAACCAGACGCATGTGACTCTTCCCTAGACACGTGCAAGACAGAGGATATTGCATGGACCAAACCAACACTCGTACTGTGTGACATGGCGTGGAAACAAACTATGAGGAACCCAGTTCCACACCCATGTCATGGGCTTATCAGCAAAGGTTTGGACCAATGACTTCACAACCACGATTGGAGCAAGTTACTTATAGCTTGCACTATTAAGCATGCTCTGCTTGGACAAGCCAAGACTCGATTGCAGACCTAACGTCACACTTCAAGCGGAGTGAGTAAGTCTAGCAGAAACCACATAAGTCAACAGTAAGATAGAGGACGTAATGACCACCGTCGGGGAATTCAACCGGAAATGGTTTGATCACGTGGGCATGGATGAGAGGAAGTGGCTCGTGGATGCACAACTCAGACATGGAAAATAGGGTATGATGCATCTCGCCTTGCCCACAGTCCAAGCAGTTAACAGTGCACGGTGTAGAGAAGGTGGTGGTGTCCACGCCAGTGGCAGACTAAATGGTGAAGCACGCTGCGTATGGCGGTGGTGTGCACATGGCAGAGGCATTGATGTATCAGGAGAATATGTCGAGGGGAGAGTGAAGGAGCAACATGGAGATAAGCACATAGAACTGCGTTCGGAGTGGTTGCAAAAGACCGAACATCAAAGAATTTGTCATATAGGAGACCATAAAGAAAAACACGCCCACAGGTTTGGAGAGAGACAGTGCCAATGCCACAGGATGAAACAAAATCCATACCCTGATTATTGATGATAATGACAAACAACAGACTAACCTAAAGCGCGAGCATGAACTACACACAAACTGGATCACATTCAGGGCCAACAAAATGCACAACACCAACATCTTGCACTGGAAGCATCTATCCTCATCCAGTACGAATAAACTAAACGTCACTAAAAGGCCCCAACGACACGAATGCCAGACACGTCGGCATCATGTGACAAGTGGCTCCAGCATCAATAATACATAATCCACATGACACACGTGCAGGTGACGTGACATGACACGCATGATTGCTTGTAAAAATAGTAGAGAATGGTGCATGCCCAGAGCAAGCTGTTAAGCGACGGGAGTATGAGACATGTTGCCTGTCCTCAACCCACGAGCCATCAGGGACCAGACTACCCAATGACACTACCCAAAGGGCTCCATCCAACTCACAATGATGACCTTTAGACCCAACCACCAAACTCACAATATAGGAGACAACTGGAGGTCAAGGCTGATGAGGCCAATGCTGGAAGGGAAAATCTGTGCGTTGATCCATCGGTGAAGATGCAGAGTGCCACGAGGAAAGGGGGCATCTGGTTAAGAAGGGGGAAATCTCCCGTAGAGGATAGAGGAAGACCTCATTTCCGGCATGCCGAATCCTAACATGGATGCTGAAGAT
This sequence comes from Penium margaritaceum, assembly GCA_023375785.1. NCBI lineage: Eukaryota > Viridiplantae > Streptophyta > Zygnematophyceae > Desmidiales > Peniaceae > Penium > Penium margaritaceum. The sequence continues at coordinate 57,382 of SZWC01007361.1, read as the reverse complement.
GCAGAAGGGAATACGTGGGGAGCAAGCACATGAAGCCACAAAGGAGGTGTGTAGAACGATGAGGGTGATCTGTAAAACGATGAGATCCAGAAGTGCGGTGGTTCCCATGCCACCTGGGTGGAGGCATCCCCAGCAATGCCTCCATCTGGGGATGTCTCTGAGTTGTCCATTCGTGATAACGTTGTCCAGAATGGACATCTCATAGGCAGAAGTAAATGAAAGGGTGATGGGAGATCTGAAGAATGGTCTCCCACAACGAGGTACAGGAATGGTCTCCCACAATGCCGGGGCAAATCCTCGGACACCCGGGTCTCAATTGAGAGGGTAAAATATGAAGTAACACCAGAGGAGAACGTAAGAGAAAAGGAAACAAGCAAAGTAACCTCAGGGCACAAGAGAAATGCCCATATTATTGGACTACACCAAGAGAAATAAAATAGATCTCTCAATGTACAGGAATGGAATTCCAATACCTCGGTTCTCGACCAGAATGGATACTAGGAGAGTGGAGAAAAGCAGGGTGAGAGAGATAAAGGAAGATGGAGTAGAAAGGACAATAATGAACAAAACAGAGGATAAGAAATGGATAAGGAGACAAAAAGTGAGGGATCGAGAGAGTTGGACCAAGGTTCACTGTGAGCCACCGTTCCTTTTTCCTTTTTTTGGTCTAGGTGTATGAGGAGTTCATCAATCGACAAGCTCGTCGACCAATGAGGTCATCGATAAACGAGCTCGTCGATCGATGAGCAACCGATCGGCGAGCTCGTCGCTGAGTGTTGGCTCCGTCATGTGGACAACTGGCAGCTTCCAGGATGCCACCTAACCATCTTAGAGTGTGTTGCGTGTGCTGCTACCACGTGTACTATGCGACTAAGTCTCAAGCGACAAAAGAGATCATCGCTTGTGGATGGCGACAGCTATTGCTACAGCACACGAAGGGAATGTCGCCACTGATGAGATATCTACTACTGTTGATGGTGCTGTTATGACTACAAAATGTTGATGCCACTACTGTTATTGTAGATTGTAGCTGGTGTAGCTGTTATCGCGACAGACGTCGCTTCTACTGCATTGCGTTAGCACATCTACACTTTATTCTATAGCGGCTGCTGCCTCCACCACTACCTGGCCCACAAAATTGTGAATGCATCAGCATATGCATTTTTTTCCGTTACCAAATGCAACATGTGTACAACAGAGAATGTTGCTAACGTTGTGAGGTGTTGCTATTACTGGTTGGAAGGTGCGCAAAAGAGGAGTGTGAGGGGAAGAGTGCCACTTCCATCTGTTTGCATCCGTAAGAGAAACCATCAGGCTTCATGGATGTGGCTGTTGCAAATGATGCAACAGCCTTGTCTATGGCAGGTGAGCGAGGAAGTCCAAGTATGTAAGAAAGTAGCTTGAACATGTAGTTGTGAGCGGTTGCGACGCCTCAAAGTGGATCTGTTGCGTGCATGCGCGTTGTCGTTGCCCATATGGCAGCCATGACAGGGAAACCTGCCTGTAATGATTTGGCAGTGTTCCACCTCCAACATTGTCGAAATACTCTGTGGTGCGAAACTAAGTTCAAGGCCTCAACGATGCCAGGATCTATTTTCTCCCACCGAGCCCAATCCAACCAAGCCAGACGCTATTGTTGCATGTTGTATGCAAGGGATGCGAGGGTTCAGTCTCTCAATTACTCTGGTACCATGTGGGAATGGAGAAAATCCCTTCAGCAACATTCAATGTGAGAGTGTAGGTTGCACATGATACGTGTCAGACGGTATTGAAATTGGTGGAAAGACGACATGTATCTTGTTGAAAGAATGAGATTTAGTTGGAACAATGAGCAATGGAGAGGGATATCCCCTCCACCATTGATTCTGACAGTGTGCGTGCAAACTGCGCAACAGTTGGCCTGTGGAAAAATCAACGAAATACCTACTAGCTCCCAAAAAATTATTCGACGGATCCTGGCAGCAATTTGGGTCACTGGGATGGCCACATGATAAACTGGAAGAAGTAACGCAAGAAGAAATACAATGTTTCTACAACTAAGTTTACAAAGTATAGAAATGATGCTGCCAAAGAAATAGCCCTCACAAAATCACCAACGAGAAAATTCATGTAGGCACAGAAGGGTGTGGAAGATGAAGCTGAGACCATCAAAGGAACCATCTGAGGGAATGGAGAAACCCCCTAAGCTATGTTGTGAGTGAGAGTGTACATTGCATAGAACACAGCGTGACATACAATGCTTAAAAATGTAGAGAGATGGCAAAAAAAGTGAAGAAACATAAGGGTTTGATTGGACAATGCGTGAGAGAGAGGGATATCCCCTTCACCCTCAATTAGGTCAACATACGTGCAAACTGCACAACACCTGGCCTATGGTCAAGTCCAGAAAAACATCTACAAGCTACCAAACAGGAATAGGACATATAGCAGTAAAAGTACAGGTCGGTTGGGTGGCCGAATGACAAAGCAAAAGAAGTAGCAGAAGCACAAAAATGAGCTCTACATAACTAAGCTGGCAAAGAGAAGAAGTTATGTTGCCAAAAAATGGCCCTCGCGAACTTGTCCGAGAAAATTCATGTGTGCACATAGGGATGTGCAAGATGAGGGAGAGATCATCAAATTAGTTGTCGACCACTGTAGTTTGCCTGCATGTGAATGGTGTCAAGTCCCAAGTTCATCAAGACTGACATAACGACACCCCCCATGTCCCGTAGATGCCAGACGTCATAAGCGTGCACGGGGCACAGACATGCAACAACGAGCCACAAGCAGCAACAAGGAGCCTTTGTAGCACGAAATAGGACAACATTGGGGTAGAACTGGGATGACAGAACAGGATGAGATGGAGAAAGATCACCTGGGATCTACACAAAGAGTCTGAAGACTGATAGCATGAATAGCCACCTTGAACTTCCCATTGCAGAGCACATTGGTAAGAATGTTAGCACGTTGCTGACTGGTGTCAACTCCAATCAGGCACACATCACCACACACAATGTGTTCACAGGGAAGTGATGTTCGATTTTGATGTGCTTTGTGTGAGTGTGATGTATTCCATCGTCCTCTAGAATGCGACGGGTGCTTTCATTTTCATAGTGAAGAGTGATGTGGTCAATGTGCTGGTATAGCTGTTGCATGAGATGACATAGTCAAGTATACTCACAGACACTTGCTCCCTAAGCGACATACTCAACAGAAGTTGAGACGGGGTGTGGACATGACATAGTAGACGACACGCACTGCTACCTTGAGATGGAGGTGATATGGGCATTGGGAGTATTGGGACAAGAAGTTGAATACAAACACAGTGTAAACACCTGTGGTAGTGCTAAGAAACATCATAGATCCGATGACCAGGAGGTAGGTCATAATGTCTGCCAGCTCACCGAATTGTATATGTGTAACAATCCTCAAAATGCACTGCCAAGCAGGCGTCATGGGCGTAGATGCATGGAGAACAAGTGCCAGGAGGTCGATGAACCGCTCCTTTAGAGTATGGAGACACCTAGCCTGATGCACGGTAAGTGTGTGATGCTGATGGTCGCGCTCAATCTCCATCTTAAAGAAGACGCGGACAAGGTTGAGATTCTGTATCTTGTACACAAACTGGATGAGGTCCTTTACAGCCTAGATAGCCTCGTAATCCGGCAATGAGTAGATCCTCCACATAGACCAGGACGGCAAGGAACAATTCAATAAGGTCACAAACAAAGAGAGCAGGGTCAACTGGACTGTAACAGTCGCCATCGCGCTCAAGGGTGGCAAAAACTCCGAGTTCTAGTAGCACGAAGACGGCTTTAACCTGTACATCGCCTTGCAAAGGCACCGGACATGGCCAGTACCATCGTCAAAGCCAGGCAGCTGAGTGAGGTAGATCTCCTCATCGAGGCGTGCAAGAATGAGCTGTTGATGTCCATTTGATGCAGTTCCCAGTCATGCTGGACCACCGGGCTCAGCAATGCTTTGGCAGTGGTGTACTTCCCCGCAGAGACAAAATTGGCATCGTAGTCAACGCCAGATACATGAAAAAAGCCTTTAATAGTGAGGCAAGTCTTGTAGCACTCTACCATGCCGTTGGTTTTATGCTTGCATCGGAACACTTAACGTGTAGTAATGGATTTTTTATTAGGTGGGAGGTCCACCAAGTCGTAAACACCATGCTCTGTGATCGCATGGGGCTCCTCATGCATAGCCTGCTAAAAAAAGTTGCATCTAGGATAGAACGGGCCTGGCAGACGGCGTCCGGATCAAGCAAGAGACTCGCATCGCCACAAGAAGTGAGTGTAGTGGCAACAAAGGTGTGAGACATGGTAGGACTAGATCCAGCAATGGGGACAACACAGAAGAAGTCTGCGATCATGGAATATCCGACAGCCGAGTTGGGTTGGATGATATCCGCTGCCGGACCAAGCGCATCCAGGCCAGTGGCAGGCGTAGGCAGGTCAGTGGAAGGGGCCAAGGCCGGGCCAGACGGACGAGAAGACACAGACGGAATGACAGAGGAGAAGGAGCGAGGGGGGGTTTGCAAGGGATGCAGGCGGCCACCTGGAGTGCAACAATAAAAGGCAAGGACGGAACAGAGTGGAGGAGCTATGGGGTTCGCTGTGGAAGGAACCACCCAGGGATCAGGCCAAAGGGGAGAGGCATTAGATGACACATGTGATGATGTAGGTGAGGACATAGGAGGTTATGCTAGCGATGAAGAAGAGATAGTACAAGTGATATCATAGGCAATGACATAGGCAAAGATGAGGAGGAAGAGGTGGATGCGGACACAAGCAGGGAGGCAACCGACAATGCATACACCGACGATGTAGGCAATGATGCAGGGAGAGACACAGGCATGGGTGTCGGGACGGATGTAGGCAGGGGCGTAGGTCAGACGGGAGGCAGATGCGAGTGCGGAAACCGCTCGAGGGCCAGTCAGCCCAAGAGCTATTGACAACACGCAAAACTGGGCCAAGAGAGGGGACGCCATGGACAATGTCGCAACTAAACTTGCTCTTGAAAAAGAGAGCCTCACGTGACTCAATGACATGATGGCTCTCTAGATCCCAGAAACGCCACACCTTGGATTATAGCAAGGCACAGATGAACGGGCGCAGATGCCCGCACGGAAAGAGCTTCCTAGCGCGCTAGTCTCCAGGGATTTAGACACCGGCAACATACCCCCAAACTCGCACAAGATGCAAGTCAGCGTGACGGTGGAACCAGCGTTCGTTCGGAGATACGTGGAATGGAAGGGGCTCATGAGGGACCCGGTTCTACATCCAAGTCATGTTTTTCATGGCCTCATAAGCGAAAGCTTCAGATAGGCCAGACTCAACCAGCACAGTGTGAACCCCATCTGCAAGAGCACGGTTCCAGCATTCAAAGACCCCATCTTGCTGAGGGGTATAGGATGCGGATGAATCAAACTGGACACCAACGGACGGGAGAAAATTCAGGTTTGATCCAATGAATTCACCACCACGACCGGAACAAAACACCCGCACCTTGTGCTGGCAGGCATGCTTTGCTTGTAGAATCCAAGACTTGTTTGTGGGACCTCCATTGCTCTTAAAACGGAGGAAAGGAATCCATCAGAAGCGGGAATAGTCGTCAGTCAGACAGAGGACATAACGCCCGCCACCGTGGAACTCAACTCGGAGCGGTCCCATGACATCTGCATGGAAAAGAACTAGAGGCTCATGGACACGAGATGTGGACACAAGGAAATGGGAACAATGCATTTTGCCTTGCACACAATCCATGCAGTGAGCGGTGCACATAGCGGAGAAAGTGGCAACATCCAGAGCAGTAGCAAGCTGATGACAGAGCAGGCTCTGCATCGCAGCAGTGCTCATATGGCAGAGGCAATGATGAATCAAGCGCATATGCTCAACGAAAAGCGTAGGAGCAACATGGACATGAGTAGCAGCAGATGTGGTAGTGGCAAACAGAGGCACACGATACCACTTGTCGCAAGGGGGGCCACGTAGCACAACACACCTAGATGACTGCAACAAAAATAGAACCAATGCCACAAGATGCGACAAAGTCCAGGCCTTGATCGTCAAGGGTAGTGACTGATAGTAGGCTCACCTGAAGTGCAGGCACATACAACACATGAGGGAGGAAGACGTCATCGGAGCGGCCAACAAACCGCACAACAAGAACGCCCTGGACAGTTAACATCTATCCTAAACCAGTGCAAAAAAAATGAACATCACCAATAGGCCCCAACAACACAAGGGCAACATGTGACGACGTCATGTGGTGCGTGGCTCCAGAATGGAGAATCCAAAAGTCAAGACAAACATCAGCAAGGGACAAGGCATGACATGAAGTGACAGGACCCACACTAGCAGCAGATAACAGAGCACGACCGAGACAATGGGCCAAAAACCAAGGACATGTAGCATGCTGCCACTCCTCAATCCATGCATCACCCCCAACTGGACTGCCCAATGACGCTCCCCTATGGGATCCATCTGACTCACAATGGTGACCCTAGAGCCAAAAGCCAAACTCACACCATAGGAGGTATCGTGTGGTGGCAGCGGGGAAGACACTGAAGAAGAGGTGGTGGAATACTGGGTAGCCGGGTGGTGCGAGCTTGAGACGACTGGGAGAGGAGTGAAGTTGATGCGGGGAACCACTGTGACTGTGTGTAGCCAACGGATGGCGGTCTGAATGTGGCTGATGTGTACAGCCAAGAAGGAGGAATATGTGCCGCCAAAGGTGGTCCGTAGAATGATGGGGCCGAGTAGGGCCCCGTCAAAGAGGCGTCGGGTGATGGCATCATCGAGGATGTCATGCTGCCAAAGAGGCGACAGTGAGGGTCCTATCCTCCATTATCCTTCGAGTGCACAAGGATATTCATGTGCAAGAGTCACAACTCAAAGAACATAGGGTTTCCCGAGGTACTCTGATAGAGACTCGAGTACCTGGGTCTCGACCAAGGTGGGGAAAATCCTGTGTGCCTAGGTTCTGAGCTACCAAATGGTGGTCTCCCAAGATACTGGGAGAAACCCCCAACTGTTCGAGTCTCAAACAAGAGGAGAGAGATAGGGAGGCATAATAGGAGAGAAAGGAAAATAGAAAAAAAACATACATGTAGATGTTTACATGAGACTGAAAAGAGAAGGCAGCACTTGCTAAGGGTGGTTGTCTAGAGATGGCCAATGAGTGGTGGACCCGGGTTCACCCCTCCCCTTCTTTGTTTGTGCTTTGGGTCTTGAGCACCAAGTCAAGCCCTGCCATAGTCAAGGAGCTTGTCCTGTGACGGGCCCGTTGAACACAAGCCCGTCGACAACGACGTGACGGGCTGGCAAGGAGCAGTAGGAAGCTAGAATGCAACTTCTTGGAAGATGTGCATGATGTTGTTGTTGACTCTATAGTAATTGCCAATGCATTGCCCTCTGTTGGTGTACTTGCTGCAGTTGTCGGGTGGTGTTTCCTGTTGCGAGTGTTGCGTGTGATGCGATTGCTCCTGCTGATGCAAGCAACTGATGGCGCGGCATGTGACGAGTGGCTTGCAGTTGCGCACAACTGTGAGGCGGCTTATACCGTTGCCGCTTGCTATCGTTTACTACTGTTGCGTGCTACAATGCTTTGCTGCGAGGACCAACAGCTGCTGCTGGTGTTGCTCCTACTATAGTTGCGAGCTGCGTCTGCCACTAATGTTGCTACTACTGCTGCCACTACTACACTAGTGCTAGCTACGGATACGGCTACTCCTGTCCCTCGCACCTGTGATTGCACCTATTGTTGTAGCTATAGCCGAAAGCAATCGCAAGAGATGTTGCTATTGCAACATCTATAGATATGCAGTTGTTGATGTTGCTATGGCAACCGTCGCCACGGTAGCTGAAAGCTGCCACTATCGATGCTGCCAGATCTGCCAAATCTCTAGCGGTGCTGGGGCAGATGCCAAGGGATGCTTCTACGGCATGTTCTGCTACAGTTGAAGCTGCTTTTGCTACTAGAGCTGTTATGGCAACTTAGTTGCATCGCCGCCAGCATGACAGACACGATGAAGGAAGCTATCGAGAAGTTTTCGCAGCGTTTCGCCTGCAAAACTTGTGTCGGAGAGCTTCATATTGTGAGCGCTCAGCACAGGGCTATGGCATTGCTAGGATCTTCGCGGCACCTAACCCAGCCTAGCCCAGCCAAGGAGTCTCTGTTGCAGCTAATGTATGGTGGAATGCAACAATGTGGTCTCCTTACTTCTCTGATACCATGAGGGAATGGAGAAATCCCTTGAGCAACATTTTGTGTGAGAGTGTATGTTGCATAGAACACAACATGACAGAAAGTCCTTGAAAAGGTAGAGAGACAGCAAGGAAACGCTTAGAGACTACAACAAACTGGATAGAATCCTTCGCCGACTAGGCCAAAACCGCGGTTGTCCAGAGTTTCTGACCGTCAAGCCATCCGGTCAAACCGTCCACAGGCTAGGGAACCCCGCTCGATCCACGTGGTGTCGGCCGCTGTTGGTTTGTGTGGCTTCCACCCGTCACGACCGATGCCGATGGATTACCCATAGACCCACGTTTGTGGTATATGGTAGAGGAGGGCGTGACGACACGGCGGGCCTCCGGAGTGTCCCAAGACTTCTCCACCATCTACGAAAGCGCCGGCGAGATGCGGTCGATGCGTTCCGGCAGCTCTGTGTGCTTGTTGAGAGCTAGGAGAGTTTTCTCGGTGGGTTGAGACCCGCGCACCCGGTGGATTTTACTCGTGCGACGAGGAGACCCGGTGGCAGTAGTAGTGCTTCCGATGTTCGGAAAGCCGTGCATGATGTCTAGACCCTAATTCCACGGTTTTCTAGCACTGGTCTTATTTCTTGGTGGTCGAGACCCGGACACTCGGAGAGCTATTCCGGTGCCTCGAGGAGACCACCGTTGATTGTTAGTGTGAACCGGGCGAGGTGTGCTAGCCTCAACCGGATGGTGTAGGCACCAACTGGCAATGACAGCGACCGAGGGGAGACCGGTGCACACCTTCCCAGGTTTGCGGAAGCATAGGGTTGTCTTGGAGGAGCACGGGGACACGTGTGGCAAAGTGGTAGTGAACTGTACTTGTTGTTCAAGTGTCAACGTACAAGACTATATGTACATGATGACACGTCCTAGGCGACCCAAGGCCGCCGAGCCGTGTGGGGATTCATATGAGCCTGGGATGGGCATTATTTCTTCAGCATCACGTAGCTCATCTTTCCAGCTTTTTAACGTACGAAGAATCACATCATTCCGTGAAGGAACGACTGAGATATGGCCGTTTCCGTGAACCACGACAATCTGCCGCTGGCAGCACCACTAGCGGCGGTACGGCCGCACGAAACGCCCTTTCTGGCAATAACACATCGGGGCGCCATTCCAAAGCGCCCTTGGCCCTCGATGATCCTTGATTCATTGAATAACCAGGCCGCAAGAGGTGCTTCAGCCTTGTTGGGTCTTCCAAGGGTCGAACCTTGGTCCTTGGGGATGAATTCCCGTCACTTGTTTTCCCCTCGGCCTGTCCAACCTTTGGCCGGACGTAACTTCCTAAATTCTTGATGGATCGACCCCGTTCTCGGGTCGATCTCGCACGGTTTTTCCTGTAGATTCAAAATATACATTATAATTGCACATTCAAGGAAGCCTCAAGCCGTGATCAGTGCCGTTGGCACTGTCAGGCTTACACTATCCCCCCTTTACGAGCGAGTCGTCTTGGTTTGCTCTTGATAGTCCCAGAGGATGGCATTCACCCCGCCAACGTTGAAGTTGTGTGCAGGCTCCCATGATTTATGGGCTGCATTGTAGCCCTTCCACTTGACAAGGTACTCCCATCCATGGCCACGACGGTGGTCAAGGATGGCCTCCACCTCAAACTCTTGCTCGCCCTCCATGATCACCTGAGGGGGAGGCTTAGAACTGCGGCTTGGAAAATGTTTGGCCGGATCATGGTAGAGCTTGAGCTTGAACATGTGGAACACGTCGTGGACTGGCACGGAAGGCAGAAGAGCCAACCGCGCCACCACGGGTGTCCACATTTTGAGCACCTCGAATGGACCAAGTCACCGGGATTTCAACTTGTTAGACCGGACCCCGCGAAGCTTGACGTACGCGTTGAGAAGCACGCGATCACCAACCTTGAGCGTTGCGTCTTCGTGTCGGCGGTCCACTTGTACCATTCTGCTAAGCTTGTGCCTTTTCCAATGCATGTCGCGTCGCCGCCCAAATCTTTGTGAGGTCACGTGCGGTAGACTCCACCGCGGACAGGTTGCTTGCGATGTGCAAACTGAGGAGCGTTGCGGGCACCATCCCATTCACCAACTCAAATGGCGTCTTACCGGTGGAGGCGGACGTGGCGGAGTTGTACGCCAGTTCAGCGACCGGCAACCGCTGGTCCCACGCCGTCTCGTCTGGATTGCCCACTGTACGAAGGAGCTGCTCCAGCGTCTGATTTGTCCACTCTGTTTGCCCGTCAGTTTGAAGATGAAAACTGGTCGACAGCTGTACCTTGCTGCCGTACCACACCATGAGTTCTCGCCAAAGCTTGCTTGTGAAGCGCGGGTCACGGTCGCTCACAATGGACCACGGCACGCCATGGAGATGCGCCACGTGCTCGAGGAACAGCCGAGCCATGCCTTCCGCGCTCACCATATCACGTGTTGCAATGAAGTGCGACACCTTGCTGAAGCGATCCACCACCACCAACACTGCATTGTGGCCTGCCGTTGTCGAGGGCAAACCCTTGATAAATTCCATGGAGATGTCCTGCCACGGCTGCTCGGGTATGGGCAAGGGTTGGAGGAGGACCGGGGTCTTCGTCCTCCGTGCCTTGTGGCTTTGGCACACGTCATAACTCCGGCAGAATTCAGCCACCTCCGACGACATGGTGGGTCACCAAAAGAAGCTGGCCACCGTCTTCAATGTTTTGTCGGCGGAGAAGTGACCGCTCGGGCCACTATCATGGCACTTCCCAAAATCAGCTGTCGAAGTGCGGGCACCACGGGAACCACCACTTGCTGTATGCCGCGCCGTTGCCAATACGGTGCCTCAAAGAAAACTCTTTGAGCCTCGTATTCCCCATGCGCCTCGTATCCCTCCGTGAAAAGATTCACAAGGAAAGAATTCTCGTGGATGGTGAGAGACGCGACCCGCATCGTCAGGTCCGGTCGATGTGAGAGTGCGTCGGCTGGGTTGATGCGACCCGGCCGGTACACGATCTCGTAGTCAAAGTGCGACTCGAGGTACTCCACCCAACGCGCTTGCCGCCGGCTTAGGTTCGGCTACATCTTGAAGTACTTAAACGTGCGATGGTCGGTGTAGACCATGCACTTCAGCGCCTTGAGGTAGCACTGCGAGTTCTTGAAGGTTGCGACCACGACGAGCATCTCCTTGTCATGGGTGGCGTAGTTCAGCTAAACCCCGCGCAACTTGCGTGAGTAGTAGGCGACCGACTGCGACCCATTTCCAAAATCCTGCAAAAGGATCCCACAATGACCCAGGTCCGATGCATCTGTTTTCATTTCTAACTCACATCCGCTATCGGCCAAGTGCAAGGCCGGCACGAAGATTAGAGCCCTTTTGAGATTCTCAAAGGCTTCTTGTTCGCTAACCCCCTAACTCCACTCGTACTCCTTGCGAGTGAGATTGGAGAGTGATATTGACACTCCCGCATAGCCAAGGATGAACCTGCGGTAGTAGTTGCAAAAACCAAGGAACACTTGCACATCATGCACATTAAGCAACTTCCGCCACTCTTTCACGGCTGACACTTTGTGCGTGTTCAAGGCAATCCGTCCATCGCCAATGATGTGTCCAAGGAATTCAACTTTACCCACCGCGAACTCACACTGAGAGAGCTTTGCAAAAAAAATCTCCTTCCTCAAAATCACGAGGACCTTCTTCACATGCTCCTCATGCTCCTCCGCTGTCGTGCAGTACACCAAGATGTTGTCGAGGTAAACCACCACAAATTCATCCAAGTACGGCCTGAAGATGTTGTTCATCGCCGCCATGAAGGTCGCCAACGCATTGGTCAGCCCAAAAGGCATAACGAGGAACTCGTAGTGACTACAGCGGGTGCGGAAGGCCGTCTTTTCCTCGTCATCTGCATCGATGCGGATCTGGTGGTGGCTAGAATGAAGGTTGATCTTTGTGAAGAATTGAGCCGCACGGAGCTGGTCAAAGAGCTCCTTGGCTCGTGGAAGTGGGTACCAGTTCTTGATGGTTAACTCGTTCAACGCGTAATAGTCCACGCACATGTGCATCTTCCTTGTCTTTTTCTGCACAAACAAGACAGGTGCAACATAAGGAGACGAGGACGGGCAGATGAAGCCGTGCTCCATCATCTCGGTCAACTGCTTCTTGAGATTCTGCAGTTGCGCGTCGCTCATGCGGTACGTTGCACGAACAGGCGGGCGTGCTCCAGGTTTGAGGTCGATGCGATGGTTCACGTCCCGCTTCAGTGACAGACCCGTCGGGAGGGTGTCAAGGAATACGTCCTCGAACTCTGTACACACCTTCCGAAGCCCTTTGGGCACTACGGCAAACTTGCCTTGGGCCCCCGGCTGCTCACGAGTCGCCCCATGCACCATGGTAGGCGCCACGTCCTCCGGTTCATCAAAACCATCCTCAACGTCTGGCACGAACGCCAGAAAAATCTACTCCTTTTCTCGAATCGCGTGCTTGAGCTACACCAAATTCAGCATTATAGGCGCCGGTTCCTCCTTGCGAGGCACCGACTACTGCAGTGCTTCCTCCCCGCAAGTCTCCTCCTCCTCGACTTCTTCGAACCACGTAGGTAGGGAATGCTCATTGTCTCCGAGCTTGACTGAGACGGTGCGAGCCTCCCAATTGACGATGGGGTTGTACTTGTGGAGGAAGTCACGACCGAGGATCACATCGCAATCCTTCATCGGGCACACCCGGTATACGGTCGTTATGTGAAGCTTCCCCACGCGAATGGACAGGGGACGGGCAGGGTACCCACTTCAATCGTGACGTCCACTTGGTTAGCGGTTCGCTTCTTACTCGTGAGCGCAAGGCCCCACTTTTGAGCACACTCCATGCTCACAAAACTGTGGCTTGTGCCACAATCCAACAGACTCCCCACCTTCCCCTTGACGCCTTTTACTTGCGCCTCCTAGAGAAGTGCGGGCTGCTCCTCCTTATACCCCGAATCCCATGCCTTGACCATGAAAACCCCTTAATTGCCGCAAGGCGTTTGGTTGGGCGGTCAACAGGCGGTTTGGGCTGAGAGGAGCCAGGAGTAACGCCATCTACTCCGGGCTCTCCTCGTTTCCTGACTCCTTTGTTGCTTTCTCTACTTCTTTTGTGGCTTGCTTCCCGTTTCCTTGCCGCTTACCCTTGCTGTCGCCCTTCTTTGGACGCCAGCAGTCAAGCGCAATGTGGCTAGGCTTGCCACAGTTGTAACACAGCTGCGCTGTTGCAACACTCCAATCTCCATGGGCCTGTTGTCGCTCTCGGTCCGCTTGCCGTAACCACCACCGGAAGAGTTGTGACTGTTGGTATGAGCTTGGTGCACGCGCGAGTTGTATCGTTTTGTTGCTGCGATCATTGTCGACAGGTCGTCGTTGAGGTCGTGTATCACTATCACAGCGCAGACATCGTCCTTGAGGCTGTTGCTATAGTGGGAGTACATTTTGTGGGAGTTGAAGCCACAATTGGCAACGATCTCACGAAACCTGCGAGTGTAGTCAGCGAAGCCGCCAGTTTGGCAAAGTCGACACAGCTTGGAGTGTTATTCCTCACATCACCCACGGTGAACCGCTTAATGAACGACTCCGTGAACTCTTTCCACGAGGTCGGCCATTTCAGGGTAGGGTCGCCACTGCTGCAGGTTGGAGCCGATGGGGTTGAGATTCCGGTCGCGACCGCAATGTCGGCGACCATTAGTGCTCCACTGCCGTGTGGATTGGACCGCATCACATCGGCCCACCAATCCAACGATGCCCCTCTCAACAGGGTTAAGGCATAGTCGTGGCGTGCCTCATACCTTGAGGCATCCATGCCGAGGGCGGGGAAGTACAATTCCACTCTCAGTATCCAAGCGTGTGGAGCTGGCCCATCATTCTTTGATAGGTCAAACGGCTCCGGCTTGGACGGGCTCTGGATGCCCACCGTAGGTACTTTTGCGGTGGCAACTGCCTCTGGTGTTGTCACTGGACACTTCACGAGCTCTTGGTTGAGGTATGCATTTTGCTTCTCTAACAGGTCCATCTTGGCCTGCATGTCGGCGAGCAACTTCTGCAACGTTGCGGCTGCTGTTACTTTACCTTGTGTGACAAACATCGCAGCCAATGAGTACGTGCCGGATGAAGTCATCTCTGCGTCCGGTACAAATTCTTCCTCAACGGGTCCTCCTATTACAGCCTTGTCACTAGATTGCGTGGTTGGCCTTGGACATGGATCCGCCAAATAGACAAGATGCGTGCTAGTCTACGCTGTCGAGGAGAGATTGTCACGTAGGTGATTCTGCCCCTGAGCCAAGGGTGGCTCTGATACCAAGTGTGAATCGGGCGCAGTGTGCTAGCCTCAACCGGATGGTGTAGGTACCAACCGGCAGCAACGGCGACCAAGGGGAGGCCGGTGCACACCACCCCGGGATTGAAAAAGTGTATGGTTGTCTTAGGGGAGCACAGGGACATATGTGGCAAAGTGGTAGTAAAATGTACTTGTTATTCAAGTGTCCACATACAAGACTATATGTACATGATGACATATCCTAGGCGACCCGAGGTCGCTGAACCGTGCGCGGCTCTGTACGAGCCTGTGATGAGCCATATTGCCTCAACTTCACGTAGCTCATCTTCCCAGATTTCCAACGCACCAAGAATCGCATCATTCCGTGAAGGAACGGCCGAGATATGGCCGTTTCCGTGAACCACGGCAATCTGTCACTGGCAGCACCACTAGCGGCGGTGACGGCCGCCCGAGACTCCCTTTCTGGCAATAACACATCAGAGCGCCATTCCGAAGCGCCCATGGACCTCAATGATCCTTGATTCATTGACTAACCGGGCCGCAAGGGGCGCTTTGGCCTTGTTTAGTCTTCCGAGGGTCGAACCATGGTCCTTGGGGACGAATTCCCGTCACTTGTTTTCCCCTCGGCCTGTCCAACCTTTGGCCCGGCGTAACTTCCTCGATTCTTAAATGGATCGACCCCGTTCTTGGGTCATTCTCACACAATTTTTCCTGTACATTCCAAATCTACAGTCATATTTTACATTCAAGGAAACCTCAAGCCGTTGGCACTGTCCCGCTTACAGTTATCTTGGTATACGCAGTGTGTTCTCCGTGCTAACTCGTTTGGGTTCAGCGGGGGTGATGGGGCCCGGTGCGGCTAGCTGCCGGTGCCCCTACATAAGCCCGCTAGGGGCTCATTTGTACTCTCTCCTTGTTCTTTCATATTATGCATTCCAGACTTAGCCAATTCTATTCCGTTTTGCATTACATTCACACCCAGAGCTCATGTTCCTTTTTGCATGGGCCTGCATGCCCTAATTTATTTCCAATTTGGTATCAGAGCACAGCACTACGTGTGAGCAGCAGAAGCATCAGCAGTGGGTGGAACGCAAAGAGATCACGCCACGTGGCGCCACGCCAACAACAGTGTGAGGGAGCACGAAGCAACTGCCCGTGAACGCCACAGGGGCGGTGAGCCGAGCACAGTTGCATTAACGACTGCGGTGGCTACAACACTAACAGCAGAAGACATACCAGCCATGGTAGCTGCAATTCCGCGCAGCAGGAGCAATGGCGGCAGAGCAACCGCTCATAGCAATAGCAGCAGCGGCGATAGTAGCATCAGCAGTGGCCATCGCTAGCATTTGCAGCAGCTGCACAGGCGGCAGTAGCAGCAATAACATCAGCCGCAGTGCCGCGCTGCAGTAGTAGTAACAGCACCTGTAGTAGCGCATCAGCCGCTGCAGCAGCAGCAATAGCAGCAGCAGCCATTGCGGCAGCGGCGGCAGTAGCAGCAGCAGCGTATAGCAGCAACAGCAGCAGCAGTAACGTGCAGCAGCAGCAGCACCAGTGATAGCAGCAAGCAGCAACGGCGGCAGTAGCAAGCAGTAGCTGTTGTTACTGCATAGAGTAGTAGCAGCAGCAACAGTGGACACAACAGTAGTAGCGACGACATCAATAAGCAGCATCAGCAGCTGCTGCTGCTACACAGAGTAGTAGCAGCAGCAAGAACAACGGAAGCAGCTGTAGGAGCAGCAACCGCAGCAGTTGCACCCGACACTACAACTGCTGCTACTACAAGGGCCTCGTAGCCCTCCTCCAAGGGTTCCCCTCCAAAGGGCTCCCTCCAGCCCCCTGAAAGGGGCCCCTCGGAGGGGGTACGTTGGCCCCTCGAGCCCCCCCCTCTCGAGAGGGCCCTCTGAGGACCCCGTCGAGCCCCCTCCGAGGGGTGTCTCGGAGGGGCCTGTCGGCCCCGTCGGCCCCAACGGCCGACGGACGGAGAGAGGGATGGACCCCCCTCTCACTCGCTCACTCGCTCACTTGCTCGCTCGCTTTTTTGTAACGAGCAAGCAAGGAGCGAGGGGGGACCACCTAAAATCGCCCCCTCCTATTTTTTATCCCCCTCCAATCATGACATGCCCCATTTCTAGAGGGCACTCCTGAATCGGGTGATGGGCACCGGGGGTTGAGGAAGAAGTTGAGAAAAAAATGGGCGGGAAGGGTGGGTTGGGTGTGAGAAGAGGTGAGTTCAAAAGAAAAAGAAGGGAAAGAAGGAGGGGGTTGAATGTAGAGTGAAACCGTTTTGATATTTTTGCAAATTTAAGTCAAAACGTCTAGCCGAACTTTGACCATGCCAGCTGGCAAGGTCAAGTTTGGTGTCCATGTGGCAGTTACAAGAGACAAAAGGGGTCCTGAGGTCGCATTCCGACTTCCATGAGGAGAAAGACCCAAAATCACGTATGAGATGTAGCGATGCATCTTTTTATAAAGAGATTCATCATAGGCACCGATGTTTAGAAGCACGTGAGAGATTTGTATAAAACCTATACATTATTCCACCGACGGGAAGAAAGTTGTACAAAACAGGCTCTCGACTGAAAGGAAAGAGAGCATGAAATGGTGTGGGTGTCACAACAGATACGATTGTTACATAATCATAACTTTGTGCATGAATATACGTCGTAGCTTCGAAAGGGGTAGTTGCGCTCTATGACGACACGACGCGGTGAGACCCGTGTGACAAACAGGCATCGTCAGCAGAGCCGACCTCATTCGTGACCATTTGCGACTGAAACACGGAGAGCTGCTCCCTTTTGACGCGACGTACTCCACTGATTTCTACACTGGTATCAAAGCCATTCGTCTTTCGGCCGCAGCCCTAGCACACACTTGTCTCATGGCGTGACCCGGTCGAGCCGACTGTGACAATTCTACCACATGAGACACGCTAGGAGACCCGAATGAGGGTTCCAAACTCCACAGATTTTGCTTCTACACCCTCTCTTGGCATATAACTACAAACACGGTCACAGAAGCATCCTGACGTGCAAAACGGGCCCCGGCGGAGAGGTAAGACAGCTAGCTTCGACAGCAGCCACCTCCGCCGTGACAGCAAGGGCCCCTGCTGCGATGGCAACTTATAGGCCGTGGGAAAGGCGAGCTGAGCCGTCGCCCACGTTTTTCTGCTTCGTGGAGGTCGTCGTCGTCGTCGAAGAGGAGCCAAAAACGGGACGAGAGGTGGACCCGGGCCCAAGAACTCAAAAAAATTCATCACTTCCACAAGAAAGCTCCAATTGACATGCCTTTATTTTGTTTGATTCGTATTAGAAAGCTCTATCTCTTTCTAGGATATTAGAGACCTGATTGTGCCATTTGGTTGTGGTTAGTTTAGGTCATATCAATATCTTTGCATGTTGTGGTTTCCTTTGTGCTCCTTACCTCTTGAGCCTCCTTTCAGATTGAGTGAGTAAATGTCCTCTTTGATTAGGAGAGTGGTGTGGTAGTTCTAAGAGTGTATTGTCTTCAAAGTGAGTGAGTTAAACTCCTTGTGAAAAGGCACACTTGAAGACTACATGTGTGAGTTTCAAAGTGAGTGGAGCTCCTCCTTGCGAACTGCACATTAATCTAAGGGAGTCAATCTCTAAAGGAGTGGAGGAACCTCCTCCTTGGATTTTGCACTTAGCTCCACCTACAAGAGGGTTAGAGACCGGATCTTGTCGAGAAAAGAGGGTTTGATGCAAGTACCATCGCGTAGTCGTGATTGTGTGCTTCACCCCCCCAAAAAAACAAAACAAAACAAAAAAGGGGAGGGGTAGAGCGGGCTTAAAGTGCGTGGCATTGTCGAAAGGCAAGTGTGTACTCTAGCTACAACATTGAAAAGGGGTCGTGAGATTCTTGGGTCACCAAAGTCATGGCCGCTCGGGCTATCGGCTCATCCACGCTCTTTGGAGGGCTGCCTCCAAAAGTGACTCCTAAAGGGAAGTGCAAGGGTTGCTCTCTGATCCGCCACACGCTACAAAGGGGAACGGACGATCCCGTCCAGATTCCGTCACATCATCGGGATGGGAAAAAGGGCGGGCGTCGAGGCGAGGACCATGTGACTCGTTGGGGGCAAGCTCTTGACCGCCCCTATGGCTTGCCACCGTATAAGCTCGAGGTGGAAGATAGCCATGAGCACTTGATTTTTTAGACAACCGAGGGACATGAAGAGGCCCATGAGGATCTTGAGAAAGAGCTCTAGAAGAAACTCCCAAGCCTACTTCAAAGCCAACAGCGGAAGATGAACACCCTTCCAACATGGTGGATGGTGATGCCGACATCGCGAATCCTACAAAGCCAGACGAAGCAGTAGCTGAGGATGAGGTGACAACTGACGAAGAACGTGACGATGGTATAGTCGAAGAAGAGGAAGCTAATTCCATCGAGCTTGAAGCAAATGACGTCGCCGATGACGGGAGCGACAAGCAACAACCTGAGGATGACATACACGAGACGAAAGAAGAGGAACACACTACCATCCTCGGACTGGTTGGAAGGCGTCGTGTTCATTTTGAAGATGACTCGGACAAGTGGGGAAGAGAGTCATCTCCAACTCGTGGTATCCGTGTTGAAGCTGCAAGGCAAGAGCTCGAGACAACCGACCCCATGCGAGGAGCTATTGAAAAGCGACAGGATGCTTCTAACCTACATGCCATCGAAAGGAACAACCTCTACCGGATGGGTCTTGCCGGCTCTCCAAGCATCCATCGCGCCTTCCTCAAAGCGATCCGCCTTCACGAGGCCGAGGAAGATGTAACGAGGCTGAAAGACAACCTAAGCAGTGAGGACTACAACATCATCGTAGGCATCATTGGTGAAATGGCACACAACCACGAGAAGATGGTTATCTCTCTTAGAATAAATGTCAGCCACGCTCGCACGGTGAACCGCAAACTCTCAGATGAGAACATCAAACTCCACAGAGAGCTTGCTGTCACCTTACATCACGCTGAAGAAGAAGTTATCGCTCGAGAGATGCTCAAGGCAAAGCAACACGGAGTGGCACATACTTATGAGGCAGTAGCGGTTCATGCGGTAGGAGAGGCGGCAAAACGCACTTTTGAGCGCTAGAAACAGATTAAGGCTACAAGTCGCCAAGTAAGCTCAGCCGCCAACCAACGCGACACAATGCAGCCTACCACCAGCTTTGGGCCACTGGCAACAAGCTTGACAAGCCGGCCTATATTTGGCTCGGCTGATAGATACGATGGCAAGTCAAATGTGCACAAGTGACTGAAGGGATTTAAACTCCAGATGCAGCTGAGAAAGATCCCCTTGGACGACTGGGGGGCACAAGGGATGCTGGCGATGAACCGTGAGCAGTTTGAGCAGCTTGTAGAGATATGGTTTGCAAAGAACGAGGAGGGAAACCCCACATGGGAGGAGTTCGAGGAACTCATGGGAGAGTTGTTCTCTCACCCTATCAACTCGCAAGCAGCAAAGGTCGAGTTGGAGAGGTTCAGGCAGGGAATCACGACCCTAAGCCGGTATGTGGATCACTTTTATGACACGGACCAGCGTGTCCAGCCGTGACACATGACAGAGGAGGCAAAGATTACATTGTTCTTGAATGGGTTGGCCAGCCAAAAGCTGAAGTTCCACTACATTACTGATAAGGACCACAAGCGATGGACAAGCTTGCGAGCAATGACAAAGTACGTCCTTGAGACGTACAATGAGAACTCAGCCTTTTGGGATACGTCGACTCCAGTGCATACAACAAGGAATGAGGCACCGAGCCTCCTTGGGAATGGCGGAAGAAAACGTCCTTTCAATGGACACATTGGACAACCCAAGAAAGCTCTCTTACAGGATCAGAAGGCTCAGCAAAGTGGCACTTTCACTTGTAGGGAGTGCAATGAACCAGGGCACATTGCACGGAATTGCCCGCATTGTCAGCAACATGGTCCTCCACAAGGTCCAGCTGTCCGTCAAGGACAAGGCAACAGGCCTCATGGGGGCCTGAACCGACAAGGGATGCTGGGACACCAGCAGGGCGGTGTACGTCCTGTTCAGGACGGCGGTGGTAGAGCGCCAGCGGGTGCTCCAGGCGGGCAACTCGCTGGACCCCGAGGAGGCAACGGTGCTTTTGGTCGTGCACCTGGAGGGCAGAAACAGCCAGCCTTTGGAGCTGTTCAAAGGATCCGAGTGTGTGGGCGACAGCGGGGTCATGGACGCCCTCGTGTGCTAGATGAGTTTGAGGGGTACAAGCCTCATGGCATGGAGCCACGTGGACTCCAACATGTTTTTCGCCACCCCCAGGAGTAGAGAGTGGACGACTGCCCGGGGGACTTGACGGCATGGACAATGAGAGGATATAAATGTTTGTGGATGACGATGTAAAGAGATTTGAGTTATTGTCATAGCAATGTTTTTCAACAATACTTTCATCGTTCATCCAATCGGTCTCTCTTTACTCCGGTCGTTTTCGTCCACTAATGTGCGCCACAAAGGAGAATCTTGACAACCGTTCATGCCTTGTCATAGTTACAAGGGAAAAAATGGCTGACATCATCAAAGAGGCACAACAAGCTCATGAGACACAGTCACTGACCGCAGTCACGATTGCTGTGCCTGTACATGAAGGAAATGACATGTCACAACTGAAAGACTGGAGGTAGCTTGCAACCTTTGCACATGGTCATCACATGTGGGAAAAGGTGGGCGATAATGTGGAGCTACGTCAAAGCTCCTATGCCTACCGGATTTACCACTTGCAGGCAAAGCCGCCAGTGAGCTTGTTTGTACGGAAGGCTAGTGCACATATGACCATACAGTTTCGAGGAAGTGTCAATGGAGCACGAGCTCGAATCCTTGGTGATACGGGGGCTGATGATTCATTTGTGAAAGCTACATTCTTGAATTCCATTGGTCTAAAACACACCCCTCGACAAGGAAAGGTGTTGGTGGGCGATAACCGAGAAGTACCAATCATCGGTGATTGTATGGTACGGCTCTCCCTTGGAGGATTGAGCACAAAGACTCGACTCACGGCTCTTGACCTGATGGACCCATTTGACGTCGTGCTGGGAGACCCTTGGTTGATGAGCCACAAGGCAAAAATGGACTTCGAGTCAAAACAATTGCAAGTGATGAAAGGACGACGGAAGATCACCATCTCACCAATACCTCAACTTCAGAAACATGAAAATTACACACCGGCTGTGTTGAGAGCGATACAAGATTGCGACAAGGATGCCGTATCTTCTTAGCCACACTACAAAGAATAGAAGAAGAGCCTGTACGTGACATCCCAGACAACATGAAGACCATCATCTCAGATTTTCAAGATGTGTTTCAAGAACCCCTAGATGGACTGCCGCCGGTGAGAGAAGTGGGTCACACAATCCCACTAGAGTCCAATACAACACCACCTTTCCGGGGCATGTATCGGCTCAGTCCCACCGAGAGAAAAGAGGCCGAAACACAAATCAAAGAGTACCTGCGTAAGGGATGGATTGAGCCAAGCTCATCTCCCTTTGGTGCACCAATCCTTTTTGTGAGCAAGAAGGATGGAGGCTTGGGAATGTGCGTAGACTATCACGCGCTAAATAAGCTTACAATAAAAAATCGTTATCCATTGCCACGAATCAAGGACCTCTTTGATCAACTACAAGGAGTACAAATCTTCTCATCACTTGACTTCTCACAAGGGTATCACCTGATCCGAATCACAGATGAAGATGTACCAAAGTCTGCCTTTCGTGCACACTTGGGAAACACTTGGGATCAGTTTCATGTGCTATCCTTTGGGTTAACAAATGCACCAGCAACGCTCCAAGCCGTAATGAACAACGTGTTTTATAATCAGCTCAGGAAGTCCGTCTTGGTGTACTTGGACGACATTCTCATCTTCTCCAAGACAGAAGAGGAGCACGAGAAGCATCTGCAAGAGGTGTTGGATATTCTACGTGAGAGCAAGTTTTTTGCAAAAATGAGCAAGTACAAATTCACGCAAAGAGAGCTTGAGTACCTTGGACATATTGTGAGTGGTGAAGGCATCCGTGTGGACCCCTGAAAGGTGCAAGCGGTGAAATAGTGGCCCGCCCTTTGAACTTGGGCCAGATCCGATCTTTTCTTGGCCTCTTAAACTATTTCAGACGCTTCATGAGGGGCTACTCGACCTTGGTCATCCCACTCACAAGTCTCACACGAAAGACAGTCGCTTGGCGTTGGATAGAATGATGCAAGGCAGCCTTCAACAAAGTCAAGGAGATGCTAGCCTCAGCACCCATGCTTGTCCTTCCTGACCCCAAGAAGCCATGGGAACTCAGCTGTGACGCATCACTTGTCGGTGTCGGAGCTTTCCTCATGCAAGATGGTCATCTAGTAGCATTTAAGAGCCGAAAGCTTTCTGATGTAGAAACTCACTACATGACAGGAGACCACGAACTCTTTGCAATTTTGCACGCCTTCAAGGTGTGGCGATGTTACCTAGAGGGAGCACAAGGGGAGATCACGGTGGTCACTGACCATAACCCCCTTATATATTTTCAAGCACAACCCAACTTGTCGAGACGTCAAGCACGCAGGAGTGAATACTTGAGCAGGTTCACTTTCACATGGCAGTACCGACCCGGCCGCATCAATGTGGCAGATCCATTGAGTCGTAATCCCGTGAGTGTGGCGATCATGGTGGGTTGCCAGAAAACCTCAGAACGTACCTTTGCCACGATAGCAACCGCAGTGACTCAAAACACGAACCCACTCCGCCCAACGCCCAGACCACTCATTCAGGTGAACCCCTTCAAGAATCGAATCCGCATGGGTTACACGATCGACCCATGGTTCCAAGACCCTCGGAACGTTGAGCGACATAATTTGGTTGAGGCTGAAGGAATTTATGGGCATGGTGAACAGGTGGTGGTCCCAGATGCCAACAAGCTTTGGGAGCAGATACTGTTCAAGTTTCATAACCCCTCAATAGCCGGACATGTGGGCCCAAAGAAAACAGGATATTCATTGTCAGAGCATTACTGGTGGCTGGGTTGGAGCAATGCGGTACAAAAATATTGTGCGGTTTGTGACCTGTGCCTCCAGAACAAAGCAAGCATCAAAGCTCTAGCAGGGCTTCTCCAACCCTTGGAGCTTCCCAACGCTCCGTGGGAATGTGTGGCCATGGATTTCATCACCAGCCTCCCACAAACAAGGAGGGACCATGATGCAATATTTGTGGTGATCGATCGTGCAACCTGCATGGCACATTTCATGCCCACAACATCACGGGTGACCACTGAGGAAACAACACGCCTTTTCTATGATGGCGTTGTGAAGTACCACCGCATCCCCCTTGAGATCATCTCCGATCGTGATCCTCGGTTTGCAAGTCGCTTCTGGCAGGCACTCAATGAGCGATACGGAACACGAGTAAAGATGTCAACAGCATTCCATCCACAGAAAGATGGGCAGACTGAACGCATGAACCACACATTGGAACAAATGTTGCGGATGTATATCAACCCTTTGATGGAGGATTGGGATGATTTTCTCGCGCTGGCAGAATTTGCTGTCAACAACGTCGTGAGCGAATTGACTGGCTATACCCCGCTCCATCTCAATCATGGTTGGCATCCGGTGGCACCCGCCTCACTGGTGAAGCGCGAGGGTGGCGGTGATCAAGTTCCCCCCGTCCAGGCTTTTGTCGAGAAAATAGATGCGTTATGGCGTGATGCAAAAGCACACCTGTATGTAGCTTGACAACGTCAAAAGGTCTATGCTGAAAAGTCTAGACGTGAGGTCAAATTCTCTGTTGGCGAGCGAGTGCTTCTCAGCACAAAGCATTTACAGCTGAAGACGCCTGGTGCACGTAAGATGTTGCCAAAGTGGTTAGGACCCTTTGTGATCACGCATGAGGTGGGACCAGTGGCCTACCGTCTCGCGCTCCCCTCCACAATGTGTATCCACAACGTCTTCCACGTAAGCCTTCTTGCACCATACACGGAAAATGGGTCTGTTCAATCACCCTCGCCAACAGTTATTGCCGTTGAAGGCCAATGCGAGGTACACCGTATCCTCCAGCACCGAGAGCGTGCACTCCACGGACGAGTGGTCAAGGAGTACCTTGTGCATTGGGCCGGTTGTGGACCTGAACGCAACTAATGGGAGCCAGAGTCTTGGATGCCAAAAGCAGCTGTAACCGAGTACTGGGAGAAACCGGCTGCCCGTTCACGACGACGTACCCTCCGGGGTACTACCCTGGCACAAACCCCTTCATGAGGTTCTGGCACAATACCTTGGCCACCGCGTAGTGTGTAACGGGGACGCCTGGACACACGTCGCGAGGGTGCTCCTTACAAAAAGGGGGAGGATGCACCGCCATCCCTTGTCAAAGGTTGAGATTTGGTATAGTACTTCAAACTGCCATAAGACCTCAAGTAATAAAAATCATTGTTTGACAAATGTGACGGTCACAAAAGCGCGACTGTTCCTCCTCACAGTTGTCTTTTTGTTTTTTTCTGTGATGTACAGGTCTTTTTCTCCAAGAAAGATCACAAATTGGGACGATTTGGTCCTAAAGGGGGAGGAATGTAGATCGAAAATGCTTTGACGTTTTCGTAAATTTAAGTAAAAAATGCTAGCCAAACTCTGACCATGCCAGCTGGCACGGTCAAGTTTGGGATCCATGTGGCAGTTACAAAAGAAAAAAGGGGTCCTGAGGTCGCATTCCGACTTCCGCGAGGAGAAAGACCCAAAATCGCGAATGAGATGTCTCGATGCATCTTTTTGTAAAGAGATGCATCACAGACACCGATATTTAGAAGCATGTGATAGATTTTTACAAAACCTATAGATTATTCCACCGATGGGAAGAAAGTTGTACAAAACAGACTCTTGACTAAAAGGAAGTGAGCACAAACTGAAGTGGGTGTCACAACGGGTACGATTGTGACATAATCATAACTTTGTGCAAAAATATATGTCGTAGCTTCGAAAGGGGTAGTTGCGCTCTATGACGACGCGACGCGGTGAGACCCGTGTGACAAACAGGCATCGTCGGCAGAGCCGACCTCATTTGTGACCATTCGTGACTGAAACACGGAGAGCTCCTCCCTTTCGACGCGACGTACTCCACCGATTTCTACACTGAAGGCATGAGAAAAAAAAGGAACACAGAAGAAAACAAAATCGTACTACTACCACTACAACAGTAGCAACTTTTGTAAGAGAAATATAGTGGTGGACGGAGTTGCAACAACTACATAATGAGGCGGCTACAACAGCGCTTGCAGTTTCACCTACCCAGCCGACAGCGGATTGTGTGTCAACGGCGATCTCCATTTCGAGACGCGTCGTGGACCGGTGTCTCCCTGGGAACCGTGGATTGGTGCACGCCGTTCACTCTGTAGGATCGACGGTGGATTTGAGTCTATCATCTCCGAGGGCTGAGTTGTCTACCACTTGTAGTAGTAGCCACAATTGTTGCCGCCACCCCTTCTATTCTTGGTGCAGTTTTCGCTCCATTAGTGGCAGCAGCATTAGTAGCCACAACTAGTCAAACTCTGTTCTCTGGGCATACTGTGGTGGTGTAGCTCGTCACGTCTGGTTACGTTTGTTAACCCCGACACCGTGACCTTAGGGAGTGACACTACCTACTGGTCTCATCCTCTCCCGCGGCTTGGTGTTTACCACCGGAAGTAAGTGCCCTTAGCA
The DNA here is from genome assembly GCA_023375785.1 of Penium margaritaceum. Lineage (NCBI taxonomy): Eukaryota > Viridiplantae > Streptophyta > Zygnematophyceae > Desmidiales > Peniaceae > Penium > Penium margaritaceum. Next base: position 31,232 of record SZWC01007361.1, on the reverse strand, counting down.
CTATCCATCGTCCAGCGCACAAGATGAGTGCGTATACATTTGAGCAGGTTCCCTACGCATTTGCGGGCTATTATTGTGGTGATGGGCGTCATGGTTGGCGTCATTGCTGGACGCGCCCTCGCGACTGGCATCCACCTTGGCTTCAGCCTCATCCGAGCCTGCGTCCTCCACAGCATACGAATCTGCCGGTGTTAGTAGATCCCCTAGCTGGACCTCTGGCAACCATATTCACCAAGATCCACGGCCTGAGGCAGATGGTGCAGCGGCTTTGTGACCTCGTCGTCACCGAGCATGCTTGTGCTACTAGAACGTCGATGGCCTCTTTGATCACATCTCCTTCATCCTCTCCTCTTTCCTCATTTGATGGTGTCCCTTCAGCTCCACCTGCCAACCTGTCCTAGGCTGCCACCATTCTTTCGATCCTCCACTCTCCTGCGCCCATGACGCCACCGCGTGATGACATGCCTTCATGTAGTTGTTCCAGTTGTGTGTCACCGTGGCGTCAGCGTCAGCGTCCTATATGCCGTGCTTGCGCCGGTTTTGATACATCCTTCACCTCCTCGGCATCTGTTGTTGTACCTATCGAGGGGGAGTGTGGTCACCGCACATTACCTGTTGTGACCGTAGCGACAGGATCCACACTCGAGCCATGCCGTGGTACCCGAGCGTCAGCTCAGGCAGATTCAGACGACATGGTGACAACACATGACGTGGAGTCTGATCCCGACATGGCGTTCATGGTGGAGACTTGCGTGTCATTGAGCTCGACTTCCACGTCCCGGCTGGATCCAGATCTTCCGCAGCAGCACGTTACATCAAGAGGAGCGCAGGCACGGTGTCCTTGGGCGGTGTCATTCGCGGCTCCGACCGGTGGCAGCCTGGCGGTGGGACAGGAGTCCCGTACAGACCGGGATGCGTCTACCGGACTGTTGGGGGAGAGTGTGTAATAGACTCACACCCGTGAGGCGGAGGTTGGAGTGCTTGGGACGTGCATGTCATCGAGGTCAACATCTAGGTTGGGGCAGGAGCCATGCATTTTGCAGCAGTAGGTTGCATCAGGAGGGGTGCACGTCCCACGTGCCTGGGCGGTGCCACTTGCGACTCCAACCGGTAGCGGCCTGGCGGTGGCACAGGAGTATCGTGCGGATTGAGATGCCCCATACGGATTTTTGGGGGAGTTGGCGCACAAGACTCACACCAGCCCGACAGCGGTCGCAGTGCATGAGCAGAGTCGGCCGACTGCTCTTTTAGAGGTTGAGGCATTCTTGAGATCAGCAGTTCTGAGAGATGTCACTGGGACATGTGATGCAATAGATAAAGCAGGCTCCATTGTGTCATCTGCGCTACCTGAGGACCAACTTCAGCGTGAGGATTCGTCCATATTCTAAGAACCTATGGATTCCCGTATACAGAGTCAGATGGTGGTCCTCACTCCATTATCAAGCAAGTGGCAGTGACCAGCCTTCCCAGCGAGACGGTACGTGAGCCGCAGCTGCGCTTGATGGTCGCCTTGACGGGCACTTTCAAGCTGGAGTCCTGCACACCTGTATTCGCTACGGCGGCAGTCGAGGACAGTGGAGCAGATCCGCACACACAGATGGAGTCACCTCGTCAGTAGGAGCTTAATTCTTCCATCTTGTGTTCACCTCTTGGTGACCGTGTTGATGACATCGATGCTGAGAATGACAGTACCTACACGGAGGACATTTCCACATGCTCCACGTACTCTGACGACTCCTCCTTCTCCTTCTCTCTCGGCATGCGACCACTCATTCCTCCTTGTATGACAAACACGAGCTATGGTGTGGATGTGACACCTGCAGCTGCATCCGATGTTCCAGCGTCTCAGCACATTACGAGTTTGGTTGATCCCCAGGTGGATGCAGTAGCAACGGCTCCATCGTCTTTAGTTGCAAAGATGCAAATGGAGGTGTACTCACAAGTTCTGGAGTCTGCATGTGTAGCATCCAGTGAGGCAGAGTTTATCCTACGCGAGGCAGACATGGACCACCTCCACATGTCCAAGGCAGATTACGCTGACCTGTAAGAGTGTGTAGTGATGGTGCAGCGGGAGGTGATGGCAGCGCGTGAGTGATTCTTAGAGGAGGGGAGCACCAGTAGTATCAGCACGAGCTTTCCACTACCATGATCTCGCACACCCATACTCAGGGAGGAGCCTGTAGCAGCTCTGAGTATGACATTCGATGGAGACACTACCCTAGGAGAGCTGAGCGTGCCTTCAGTTTCTGCCATCGTCGTTCCTGTCGACTCTGCCATCGCTCCTCCTTCTTCTGCTGCCATCACGGACATTCATCTACCCGACTATGTTGCCCCACCGTCACCTTCGTCCATGACTGGTGAACCGGTTCGTTGCTCCAGCCCTCCTCTTCTAGCCGTACATCCCTGTGCCCTAGTGTGCTCTATTTCATCTCGGAGGCCACCTCCGCCACTTCATCCGTGCTCCCGTGCTGCTCGTCCATTCCCTTTCCTCCGGTGTACATAGATGCGACGAGGTAGAGCGGAGAGAGGATAGACTGTGAGTTGGGACCCTTGGCATTCACGCGAGGACTGGTACACTCCAAGTGATGTAGTAGCGGCGTAAGGAGTCGTAGCCGGAGACACCACTTTTGTCTTTGAGGCTAGGAGCCAACTCGTACATGACAAGGGGAGCTATCTTTGCATGATGGAGAGACCACATGACTTATCGCCGAGGATCTGTTCAGCTACGGCATTAGCATCTCCGTAAAGGACATCGCCGCCAAGTTCAACTGCCCAGGGGGAGTATTGTGTGGACCTCGACTTGACGCGCCGTCACGGGAGATGCATGGCAAGGGGTCCATGCTCTGCTATGAGCATGCTACAACAGTCGTCGTGTGGCTGATGCCACATGCCTGCATAGCTGCAGCTGTATGGTAGCACTCTATTTGTCGAGATCCAAACACTTGGTCGGTTGTACCAGTGTCATGAGGAGACCATGTGATCATGTGTCTTGATGTGTGGCCATACTGCGTGTGGCATGTGCATGCCAGCTGGTTTGCTCATAGTGGTCGAGACCCGGACACGTGGTGAGTTGCACCCGTGTTACGAGGGGACCCCCTATGATCCTGTGTGTTGATTGATAGTGCTATTGTTGTCGGCGTACGGACACCTAATGGATTGCTCGCAGTGGTCCAGACCCGGGCACTAGTACCGCCAGTGTCACGAGGAGACCCTCTTGCCGTCTAACATGTGTATGATGTGCATTACACTAGTTTGTGTGCATGTGCATGACTCTTCTCATGGTCTAGACCCAGACACTTGGTATGATATGCCAGTGTTGTGAGGAGACCTTAGATGGGCAACAGATGTGTGTGGATGACCAGTGTAGACCATGGTTTTGCATACGCTGTTGTTCAGTACCTCAGCTTATTTGTTTGTTCTCGCGTTGACGGTAATGTCAGCCAGGGGGGTTATTGGTTTGTGTGGCTTCCACCCGTCACGACCGATGTCGATGGATTACCCATACATCCACGTTGGTGGTATATGGTAGAGGAGGGCGTGACAGCACGACGGGCCTCGGAAGTGTCCCGAGACTTCTCCAGCATCTACCACAGCGCCCGCGAGACACGGTCGATGCGTTCTGGCAGCCATGTGGGCTTGTTGGGAGCTAGGAGAGTTTTCTCGGTGGGTTGAGACCCCCGCACCCAGTGGACTTTACCGGTGCGATGAGGAGACCCGGTGGCTGTAGTAGTGTTTCCGATGTGCGAAAAGCCGTGCGTGATATCTGGACGCTAATTCTGCAATTTTCTAGCAGTGCTCGTATTTTCTTGGTGGTCGATACCCGGGCACTCGCAGAGCTGTTCCGGTGCCTCGAGGAGACCAACATTGATTGTTATCGTGGTGTACGCAGTGTGTTCTCCCCGCTGACTCGTTTGGGTTCTACGGGGGTGACGGGGCCCGGTGCGGCTAGCTGCCGGTGCCCCTACATAAGCCCGCTACGGGCTCATTTGTACTCTCTCCTTGTTCTTTCATGTTTTGCATTCCAGACTTAGCCAAATGCTTGCCGTTGTGCATTGTACTCACACACAGAGCTCATGTTCGTTTTTGCATGGGCCTACATGCCCTAATTTATTTCCAATTGCCGCACACTACCACCCCCCCCTTTCCTAGGAGTGAGCCGCCCTTGGCATCCACACGTCGGACTCGTACCCCGGCGATCTGATACCGATGTAACAGATTGGATGGAATCCTTGTCTAGCTAGGCCAAAACCACGATGGTTGAGGGTCTCTGACCCTCAAGCCATCCTGTCCAACTGTCCACAGGCCAGGGACCCTTGCTCGATCCATGTGGCGCCGTTCGCTCGCTGCAGAAACGTAAGAGTTAGATTGATCAATGAGTGAGAGAGAGGGATGTCTTCTCCACCCATGGTCAGGCCAACGTACGTGCAAACTGCGCAACAGCTGGCCTATGGGGAAGTTCACAAACATATCTACGAGATACCAAACTGGAACCGGAAAGATCCCGACAATAGTATGGGTCACTCGGGTGGCTGAATGACAAACCGAAGCAGCGAGAAGCAGAATAATGAGCTCTGCCGAACTAAACTCACAAAGAGCATAAATGTTGGTTATGGTCATGACACACGCAAGTGCCCTCTTGTCTCCACACACACACACACCTCACCATTGCAGGTGATTGATCTTGACCGAGGCTCTCCGGTGCAATATTGTGACGCAGCATGGGGCGCACAGTGGTGGTGACACCGTCAAGTTACAGAGTGGTGGCCACAGCACCAACGTTGTCCTCATGACAAGCCTTAGTTGAGTGATAATGCTACATGCCAAATGAGGGGTACATTTGTAGACATGTATGTTTGTGACTGGTTTCCTACACACTTGCATGCTTTTAGCGTAGTGTACCAGGTTGCTGATCCCACAGGACCACTCGTACGGTTTATACCGGCGTGTGAGAAACCGCCTGGAGCTCGCTCGATCCAGGGCCAGGTTCGATCCCTGGGTGGCCTCCGGGCCCCACGTCGAGTGGTTCGCATGGGTGGCCCGGTCAACCGGCTCTCAGCACTTTGCTCACTTGTTACTCAAAAACTTGTTCGCGTTCTCACTCTCTCCAATGTGAGCTTGCCCCCGATCCATGGTTTCTCCCGTCGCTTGCTACTTGCTTTCTTGCTTGCTTGCTCGCTTAGCAATCAAGGCTGCCTACTGGTATCAGAGCAGGAGGGCAACCCCTCCTCATCGCGACAGTCCTGAGACTTCGTGAACCCTAATCGGGCCACTCCTAAGTGGCGGGTGGTCCCGCACAAGCCACAACCCCACCTCTGCGTTAGCTTAAAGCCACAACTCCGCCATCTTGTGCAGCAGCTCACACCGCACCCGTGGCTCATGGTGTGCTGTATCCCGGCGTTGACTGACGCACGCACGACGGACACATGGCCACCACCCGTCGCACCCGCACTCTGTGTGGTGCCTCGGCCTAGTGCACATAGCTGCCTCGTGCACCGGCGTCCTGTGCAGCAGCTCACACCGCACCCATGGCTCACGGTGTGCTCGATCCCGGATTCGACTGACACACGTACAACGGCACCGCCATGTCGTGGTGCCGAACCTTGCTCCACTCTCCCGGGAGCTGTGCATGCATCTTCTTCACAGTGACCCACGCGCATCCTCACTCTACGAGGTCCGGTCACCTCTTGCGCCATTGTCCTTACGGCACCATCCCCCTCTGCCGTCGTCCGCCCCTCCTCCATCGTGCTTCTACCTCCGCACGCACAACGGACACGTGGGCACCACCCGTCCCACCCGCACTCTGTGTGGTGCCTCGGCCTAGTGCACAGAGCTGCCTTGTGCACTGGCGTCTCTGCGCCCCCGTTCTCCTGCTCCACATGTGCAGCCCTTCCTCCGCTCACGGCCCTTGCAGCAGCAGCGCCAACCTGGGCAGCTGAGGCCTGTCCCCGCACACTCCCAAGCACCTCAGGCTGCCTCTCAGGCGGCCCAACATTCAGCACACTGGCGTCTCCGCCTGTGACCAAGCCTATCCCTACATCACCCACAGCAGCACAGGAGCGTGCCCGCATCGACAAGGAGGTTGCGTACTATGAGGAGCATGCGGAGAGGGAGGTGTGGTCAAGGGTCCATCGCAACAGCCCGAGATATCACCCCGGTGAGGACTACGACCCCGCCGACTACTACGAGTGGGCAGACGCAAGGGACTACGCAACCCACTGCCAGTCCGCTGCCGACGACTCTCCGACGGCGCAGAACAAACCAGCTACGGCGCCACCTCGTGATCACCGACCTCGTCACTCACCGGTAAGCCCACCCATTGTCCATAGGACACGCCAGCAACGCCGTCGTGCAACTCCTCGTGACGCGGCTTCACCCTCTGTGGCAGCAGCATCAGGGGCCCCTGCTTCGCGTCGTGTCACATCTCCAACTGCATCAGCTGCAGAGTCAGTGTCCCCTTCGCCTCCTGATATTCTAACAGGTCTGCGGGCTGCACTTCTGTCCAGTGCATCTGTGGCATCTATTTTTGCAGCCACTGCACGTGCCACACGTGCACCAGCTACCACTTCCGCTGGGAGAGCCATTGACACTTACACTGTGGCTGCAGTTGATCAGGGACCTTTGGCAGCTACTGCTGTCAACATAGTTACTCAGATTGCCGCAGCAGCAGACGCAGTCGCGTCAGCAGCAGCTGCAGCTGCCACAGCGCTCTCCAGTGCAGTTGACTCTATCCACACCGCCACAGCACAGGCTTCATCCTTACCCTCCTCTTCATCTTAGGTGACTCGTCACATACAGCTGTTGATCTCGACCATTGCAGCCATCTCCACCCTGTCAGGTGCAGCACTAAGGGGACTAGCCTGCCTCATTGTCTCTGCATCAGCTACTGTTGCAGTCGTCGCCTCCTCAGCTACGGCGGCTCTCTCACCGCTGTTCTCACTACGCCGCCGTGCGTGGTGAGCCTGATTTTTTCTTAGTCTCTCTCTCTCTCTCTCTCTCTCTCTCTCTCTCGTCCTGCCTTTCATGCATTGGCGTGTTTGTGCGTCCAGGTTGTTGTCTTGTAGCGAACTTCCGACGCCCTCACCACACACTCCCACGCCCACTAGGGCAAGGGAAACTCTGCCGAAATTTTCTTGGTAGAGCCATGGCACTGGCAACATGCCAATTGACAATGGCCAATACACAGCCCTGCAAGTTGAGCTTTTGCGTAAGCGCAATGTGCTGGAGGCAGCTCTCACTGCTCAGAGCGTCGCTGAAGAGAAGCTGCGGGCTGAGCAGGTTGACCAAGAAAACTTCGCCGACCACATTGCTGACTTGGTCCTTAATCGTCTCCAACCTGCCCTGCGTAGCACTCAGTCTGCCGGCATTGCTACGGTATTCTCTACATCCCCCCCGCTTCTGCATCTGCTGCTACTGGCTCATCCTCCTCTGATCTGCTTGCAGTCGCCGCAGTCGCTGGCGCAGCTGCAGCCAAAGCACTTGCCCCATCAGTGCAGCGCAAGTCCGACTTTGACTCCATCCCACCTCACTTCATCTCCAATCTCAGATTCCACTCTTGGGAGGTTTGTTTCAGTACCTGGGCGCAGGGGGAGCAGCTTTGGGAATACTACCATGAACCAAATCCCTCAACTGCTCCACCTTTCGTGCCAGTCAAGTCTGAGTCTGCACGTGCTATCCGTGCCCTCATTCGCGCTGGACCCGATGATCTCACTCATGAGATCGGGTCCTACAATGTTGACACTGTATGCCGCACCCCTGCTGACCCGGTTGGTGCTTACACACAGATCAAGCGACGCACGACAGTGACTGGACATGCAGCACAGAGTGTTCTTACCGTCCAGTTCAACACGCTCTCCATGCGTGCTGATGAAACTGCTGACACCTGTTGGGCTCGCAGTCTGCGATTGCTGCGCGACCTCGGCAAGGCTGCCCCTGGTCAGCTCCCTGCTGTTCTCTCCATCGTCAACGGCCTCATCCCTGAGCTCTGTGACATCTTCTGCGAGGTGAAGGCCACAGAGCTTGAGCGTCTGGCTGCCATCCCTGTCCCCACTGACGCACCCCCAGGCATTGGTGCATTGTGGGAGTTCACCTCCTAACGTCTGACCGACTGGTGGAGCTCACTATAGAACAAACGCATTCATCGCGCCGCCGTTGCAGTAGCAGCCACCGCACTCCCTTCTTCCTCCACCTCCAATGCCTCCGGCTTAGCCTCCATCGCCACATCTACCACTACTGCCACATCTCTCGCTGCCCAAGGGGGTGGTCGAGGTGGGGGGGTGGTAAACGCAAAGGCCACGGGGGTGGCTCTGGCGGTGGCGGGCAAGGCAAGGGTGGTAAGGATCGTGGTTCTGATGTCGCCGCATCCCCCGCTTCCTCCGTCAGCACTCTCACGTGCTGGAACTGCGGTGCCACCGGTCATGCGGTGCCCAAGTGCCCTGCCCCACCTGACGATGCTCGCCTTGCCTCAGCCATGCGAGCACACTGGGCACGCTCCACAGGGTCTGGTGGTGGCTTTGCACACTCCACCACCTCTACAGGGTCCGGTGGTGGCTCTGGACGCTCCTCCTCCTCCTCGCCTTGAGTTGTTGCCTACAACACTGTTTTCTCCTCACCGCTTCCGCCTGCTCCCTGGGGTTGGCCCCCGGGGTTTGGCGGCCCTGTCTACTTCGGGCCTCCCTCTGGCTTCTACTCTCCTCCGCCGTGGTTGTCCTCCACCCCCAGCCCCGAGTGTCCCTCCTCCGGCGTTCTCATCACCGGGCCTTCAGAGGACGACCGCCAGCTGGACTCTGCACTCTCTCATGCCGTTCAACAGTGTCACTTCCGTGATCATGGAGGTGAGAGTGTGCATTCGGTTGAGGGGGGGCTTGCGTGTGCCGTTGATTCGTCTCTTTGTGAGCCACCCCCGGGTTATGTTCAGGGTTGTTTTCCAGTCGACGTCCCGTGGGTTGAACAGTGGCAGTCGTACAGTCTTCCCGGTTGTCTTGCCGCTTGTGGTCAGCCCCTTTCTCCTTGCTCTGCTGTTGCCGCCGTGAGTCGTGACCCTGGGTCTGTTTGCATGATGGGTGGCCTCTGGATCCTTGATTCCGGTTGTTGGACTAATGCTCCTCACCATGGCAGGAGTGACTCCAAAAAGGAACACCAAAAAGACAAGCCAAGGTGACTTAGTGGTGAATGGTGTCCATCTTTAGAGGCAGGGACCCGGGTTCAAGTCCCACAAGATGAAATTCTGCCCTGCCTCAAGGGAGGTGGAAAATAGATGCCAGGAAGCTAGCTTAACCTCTAGAGTTCCTCTTTAAGTTTCTAGAAGGCCAGGTGAGGGTCCAGGAAGGTGGCACACCTTCTAGAAGGGGTGACTTGTCCTACAAGGCACCTAGAAGTGTCTAGGTCTTCTGGACACCTTCCCTCCTACTAGAAGCAAGCTGAGGAATCTAGGAAGGGGGAGAAGCTTCTAGAGGAGGGAAGGGATGCCTTCCTAGGTGGGAAAAAGGACAGCCTACCAATGGACACTCTAGAAGCCATAGAATCTGCTAGGAAGCTTCAAATCTGGCATGCTTTGGTGTTCTGGAAAGCTTAGATTAGTGGCTATGACATGCCACTGCTTGTGAGCCTTGATCAAGAGTTCATTCCCATTCAATTGAATCCAAAACTGTTGCCACACTCTTTGACCAGATTTTGCCATCCTTGGAACCAGTTGCCTCCACAGTTTCAGTCTCTCCAAAAACAGTTGGTGGTGTGAACCAACCACTGCTAGGGACCCTCCAGGGCGCACACTCACCCTCAGGCCAACACAGGTGCCACCCACCACATGACCTCTTGTCGCTCTTCGTTCGTTTCTCTGGGTCCCGTTGGCTCTGTTCGTTTTGTTCGCACTGGCTCAGGCTAGCTTCTCCCTGTCCAGGGTGTTGGGGTTGTTCGCTTTGTTGGCCCTGGGAGGGAACTTTTTCTCCGTGATGTTCTACACGTCCCTGCTCTTGAGCTCAGTCTGCTGTCTGTTACGACACTTTACGACCAGGGCATGGACTTCTCCTCCAGCCGTGGAATTGCCTGTGTGTTGCATCGCACCACTGGTCGTGTTCTGTTGCGTGGCACTCGTTGTGACTGCTTGTTTTGCATGCCCTTGTTTGCACCGCATCCCTCCTTGACCGCTATTGTTCACGTGGCCCGCTCTCTCACTCCAAGACATGCACAGTTGCTCCATCGCCGCCTTTGTCACATTCACACTACTGCGATTGACAGTTTGCTCCGGGACACACCCGTTCAAGGTCTTGATGCCGACACGTTCTTTGCCTCTTGCCCTACTGATTGCCTTGACTGTGCCTAAGGCAAGATGCATCGCTCCCCTTTTTCCACGTTTGAGTCCCGCACGTCCCACCAGCTTGATCTCTTGCACGCTGACGTTATGGGACCCCTTACCCATGACGCTCTTGGGGGTATAGTTCGATATTTCCTCTGTCTCACTGACGACTTTTCTCGCATGCGCTGGGTCTTTGCCCTTCAGCAAAAGAGTGACGTTTGTCTCACTCTGGAGTCCTGGCTGCCACAGGCTGAACTGGCCGGTGGTCGTTGGCTCAAATTCTTTCGCTGTGATTGCGATGGCAAATTCATTGGCCCCACTGCTCGCTTCTTGACGTCTCTTGGGGTGTGTATGGAACCTTCGGCTCCCTACACACCCCAACAAAACAGTATCTCTGAACGTTGGAACTGCACCCGTGCTGGCGGTGTTCGCACTCTCCTCAGTGAGTCCTCCCTCTCCCCCGTCTTCTCCTCTGAGGCGATGTGCTACATGACCTGGGTGTGGAACCGTGTACCCCACGGCCCTCTCCCCCGTCACGTCACTCCCTTTGAGTGCTGGTACGGCCGCCGTGCTGACCTCCGTCTGGCTCGTGTCTGAGGCTGTGTGGCTGCCGTCTGGTTACCCGAGGACTTCCGCAACGGCAAACTCAGCCCTCGCGCTCGTCTTTGCACCTTTCTTGGTGTCTCTTCCATGTCGAAAGCATGGAGCTTCTGGGACCCCGACCGCTCTCGCGTCATTGAGTCGTGTGACACCCTCTTCTTCGAGGATGTCTTCCCCCATGACCTGTCTCATGTCCCTCCTCCTTCCTCCCTCTCCTCGCTTTGTCGGCTTAGGGGGGGTGGGTCTGTTCCAGCCTCCGATCTCTGAGCATCCTCCTCTCCCTCTCACACGATGTCCCCTGCTGTCACTCCCACAAATAGTGACGAGGACTCCTCCTCCTCGTCCTCCCATACCTCCTCTGAGTCGGCAGCATCAGAGCCCTCCTCGGAGTCCGTGTTGTCCTTGCCCTCAGCTGGCAATCCCGAGTCCTCACACTCGGCATCCACGCCCACACATTCCCCTGTCCACTCTCCTCCCAACTCATCCCCTGACTCTGAGTCCCCTCCGGTGATTGACCCTACTGTAGGTGACGTATCTCGGGCTCCGATCTCCGGCCCTGAGCCGTACACTCGTGGAGGGAGACTGCGTGCTCTTCCTCCCTCTCAGTCCTCTCAGCCCTCCCGTGAGCGCTCCCGCTCTTCCGGGATGCCTGCTCAGTCTGTTCCTGTTGGCTCGTCCAATGCCTCTCAGCCAAGTCAGCGGCTCATGCGTTCCAGTGCCTCGTCCTCCACAGCTGGTCCCTCAGTGCGACCCACTGGCCTCGATGCACTAGGCCTGTCTGTGAGTGTTGTGCACCCCAACTTGGCAGTTGGCTATGCTCTTGTAGCCCATGAGTTCCACAGTGCTCTTGAGTCCTCCATCGCAGGTTACGTCGCCGCATGCTTCGCAGCCTCTGGCCTTCCCACTCTTCCCCTCGAGCCTACCACTGTCCGGCAGGCTCGTGAGGCAGCTGACGCTGACCTCTGGGAGAAGGCCATGTAAGAGGAGCTCACAACACTCCAGGAGCATGGAGTCTATGAGCTCGTGGATCTCCCTGCAGGCCGGAAGGCCGTCTCTGCCCGATGGGTCCTTCTGCGTAAGCTGAAGCCCGATGGAACAGTCGACCGGTACAAGGCTCGCCTCACGGCTTAGGGGTTCTCCCAAATCATTGGAGTTGACTTTGATGAGACCTTTGCACCGGTCGGGACGTACACCACTACTCGAGCACTGTTGAGTCTTGTCGCCCAGCACGACTGGGAACTGGAACAAATGGATGTCAACAACGCCTTCTTGCATGGGAATCTCGACGAAGAAATCTACATGATCCAGCCACCTGGCTTCACCGATGGCACAAACAAGGTCTGGCGATTGAACAAGGCTCTCTATGGGCTCAAGCAGTCGCCGCGGTGTTGGAACATGGAGATATCCTCGACTCTTGAGTGGGGAGGTTACGGTCGCAGCACGGTTGATCTAGCACTCTTCTTGAGCACCCCCTCAGAGCCATTCGTGGCCATACTGGTCTACGTTGATGACCTGCTCATTGCCTCACCCAGTCCCGCATCTGTCCAGTCAGTGAAGAATCTACTGCAATCTGAGTACAAGATGAAGGACCTAGGTCCTACACGAGTGTTTATAGGGATGGAGCTCGAGCATGACCGCCAGCGTCGCACCATGCATGTACACCAGGCTGCATACATCCGCACACTCGGGGAACGCTTTGCCTCCCTGCTTGCAAACATTCCCACCGCGTCCACACCGATGACTTCAGCAGGTCAGCGCCTGCTGAAGACGCTGGACTCAGTGCAGTTGGGGGAGACCGTTGATGTCACCGACTACCTCAGTGTGGTCGACTCCCTCATGTACCTCGCTACCACCACTCGGGCGGACGTGGCCTTCTCGGTCAACTTCCTGGCTGAGTTCTCCCAGCAGAAACTTCCTTGACAGAAACATCTCGAGGCCGCACTGTATGTGGTCAGCTACGCATTGTCCACTACACGCGTGGGACTCTGCTACCGTGCCCAGCCTTCAGTGGTTGTTGACGGCTACACAGACAGTGACTGGGCATATGACACGGATGCTCGCAGCCGCACTGGTTACATTTTTCTCGTCGGTGGGACAGCTGTCTCTTGGAAGAGTGGAAAACAGGGCTGTGTTGCTCGAAGCTCCAGTGAGGCCGAGTATGTGGCTCTGGGCGCAGATACGTGTGAGAGTGTGTGGCTGTCCTGCATGTTGCAGCAGTTGCGTGTTCCCATTCGTTGCATCACCCTATGCTGTGAAAACCAAAGTGCAAAGGCAATTGCCGAGGACGATGGCATGCATCATTCTTGCACAAAGCACATCAACATTGAGCATCACTTTGTACGCGAGCGGATTGCTGCTTGAGAAGTTCAGGTTGCCTGGGTCGACACTCGTCAGCAGCGAGGAGACTTTCTCACCAAAGTGCTCAGCAGTGGCATGTTTAAAGTGGCTGTGCATGCTATTGGCTTGCTGCGTTCTCGTGATGCCCCAGGTTGACGTGATTCCTGTGATGTTTTCTTTGTTCTATGTGTGTGTGGCCTGTTCGTCTGTGGGTCATGGGGGAGTGTTGGTTATGGTCATGACACACGCAAGTGCCCTCTTGTCTCCACACACACACACACCTCACCACCGCAGGTGATTGACCTTGACTGAGGCTCTCCGGTGCAATACTGTGACGTAGAATGGGGCGCACAGTGGTGGTGACACCGTCAACTTACAGAGTGGTGGCCACAGCACCAACGTTGTCCTCACGACAAGCCTTAGTTTAGTGATAATGCTACATGCCAAATGAGGGATACATTTGTAGACATGTATGTTTGTGATGTGACTGGTTTCCTACACACTTGCATGCTTTTAGCATAGTGTACCGGGTTGCTGATCCCACAGGACCACTCGTATGGTTTATACCGGCGTGTGAGAAACCGCCTGGAGCTCGCTCGCTTCAGGGCCAGGTTCGATCCCTGGGTGGCGTCCGGGCCCCACGTCGAGTGGTTCGCGTGGGTGGCCCGGTCAACCGGCTCTTTGCACTTTGCTCACTTGTTACTCAAAAACGTGTTTGCGTTCTCACTCCCCAATGTGAGCTTGTCCCAGATCCATGGTTTCTCCCGTCCCTTGCTACTTGCTTGCTTGCTTGCTAGCTTAGAAATCAAGGCTGCCTACAAGAAGTGATGTTGCCAAAAAATAGCTGGAATCTATGCATCAGGTTGAGGCAGCAACATTGTTGATGCAGCGTGCGGGCTTCCACGCTCATTGCTTAAGTCTGCTGCCTCCTCAGTCTGCTACTCTAGAGTCTAAGTCTGTGAGCTCTGGGTTTGTTACTCAGAGATGCGCGCGCCAGAGTTAGCGCCAGAAAGCAGCTGGAAACTAGAAGTGATTGATTAGTAATCAAGAATGAACAACAATGGGAGACCACTCCAAGTTCTAGCTCCCCCCCAGCTCTGTATAACTTGTTACTCAGATCACCACCCAATTAGAAAATAGCTCTATTTTCAGGCTGGCAGGTTTTTTCGGTGAGGCCTGCCAGACGGCCGACAGCCCAAAACCCGGGCGTCATACGTTTTGCCTGAAAACTGGACCATACCATAATATCAACGCTGCGAACGTAGCTGTGCGGTTAGAAACATCTAGAAAAATAGTAGCAAAGAGTTATGACTGCCCGAACCCAGGTAGTGCCTACGCTGGTCCAATGTGCCAAACAGTGTCCCGCGATATGAAATATGGACCCTAGGCAGAGCATGACGCTATAGACATAACAACACAGTCAGATCTAGCACCACAAGCACGCAGACGACCTCTGCGGAGCCAGTGACCGCCGGCGGCTCGACCGCCAAGGAGGCCTGCCAATGGAGCTGAGCACGTTGACGTAGGGAGGAGGCTCCAACGAACTGCGAGTAGGCCTCAGCGTGCGTCGGCTCCACCGGACGATACTTCAGCGGCATGAAGTCTCGCCGTTAGTCATCTGCACGCCAATGTACACAAGCCGGGAGGACACAACAGAGTACAATGAGAGACGCGGAAAAACCAACACTCCCTCATGACTCACAGGCGCAATGCACATGGATAGGCAGCATCACATGTGACGGACAAAATCCCCCAAGGCACATGGATACGGAAGCGAGGATAAAGGGTGCAACTCACGGATGCACGCCGACTGAACTCACAGCCTTCTTGAACGAGTCGCGCTTTAGTGCCTTGGTCAAGAAGTCAGCCAACTGTCGTGCTGTCTCAACCCACACAATGCTGATGCTACCGTCATGTAACAATGAAGGCACATAGTGATACTCAACATTGATGTGCTTTGTGCATGTATGATGCACGCCGTCATTGTCGGCGATGGCAATGGCACTCTCATTGTCACAATGCAACGTGATGGACGCGACGGGCTAACGCAGCTCGGACAACAGGCGACGCAACCATACGCTCTCACATACGCCTGAACCAAGGGCTATGTACTCAGCCTCAGTGGTACTGCGTGGAATGCACCCCTGCTTGCCACTGCGCCAGGACACTACTGTGCCGCCAACTAGAAAGATCCAGCATGTGCGGCTCTTACCATCAAGACTGCCAGCCCAGTCACTGTCGGTGTAGCCCACCACGACAACAGACGGCTGTCGGCGGAACATGAGACCTCGCCGTGGAGTCGAGACGACATAACGTAGTACTCGGATCGCGGCTTCGAAGTGGAGATGATGCGGTTCCTGAGAGAACTGAGCTAGGAGGTTGACGGCAAACGCGATGTCTAGACGCGTCGTTGTGGCCAGGAACATCAGTGACCCGATGACGCACAAATATGCGGTCACGTCTACTGGCTCCCCCACTACAGTTGGATCGGAGCTTTTGAGCATCGCCTGACCTTCGAGAGACATGGGTGAGGATGCTCTCGGCACGAGGGACAAGTCCTGAGAGAAGTGTCCGGACAGGGTGCTGACGTAGGCATCCTGATGGACATGTAGTATGCCCGCGAAGTGATCATGCTCAAGCTCCATGCCCAGAAAGACTCGCGCTGGCCCGAGGTCTTTCATCTGGTAGGCGGCGTGCAGCAGGTCCTTGACCCACTAGATGGCAGCCCCATCCGGTGATGCAATGAGCACGTCGTCGACATAGACCAAGACGGGGATGAGCGTCTGACCTCGCGGGCTAATGAACAGTGCAGGATCGGCAGAGCTGTAAAGGAGGTCGTCGCTCAGAAGCGTACGAGTGATCTCCTGGTTCCAGCAGTGCGGTGACTTCTTCAAGACATAGAGGGATTTCTATAGCTTCTAGACCTTGCCAAAGCCGTCATCGAAGCCTGGGGCCTGCACCATGTAGAGCTCCTCGCCCTCCAGTGAGCTATGGAGGAAGGCGTTGCTCACATCCATCTGATGCAGTTCCCACCCATGTTGTGCAACCAGGCTAAACAACGCGCTGCTAGTGGAGAACCGACCGACCGGTGCAAAGATCTGGTCATAGTCGATCCCAGGTATCTGAGCAAACCCCTTGGCTGTGAGACGGGCTTTGTACTTGTCAAGAGACCCGTCTGGCTTCCATTTCCGCCGGAGAACCCACTTGGCGCCGATGGCTTTGTGGCATGGGGGAAGGCCGACGAGCGCGTAGACGTGATGTTGCCGGATGGCAGCTAGGTCGTCGGCGCACGCCACTTCCCCGTGTGCAGCCTCGGGAGACGCCCGAGCCTCGCGCAGGGTGGCTGGGTCCTCTAGTTGCTCAGTGGGGCGGACAGTGAGGGCATGCGCATTCCGTGCCTCTGGCAGCTGTTGTGTGAGTGCAGCCGTAACGACATACCGGTGTTCCTGATGGAGCAGGGCATAGCCCAGAGCCGACCCTGGATGTAGGTCTGCAATGACTGACAGTGTGGCCAAACCAAGTGCCTTGGTGCCGGGGTCCCCACTCACGACCATGGGAGTGGAGCCACGTCTCCGAGGCAGTGAATCTGCATCTTCCCCAGGGGGTCGTGGGGTGAGAGGATGTGCAGAGGTGGCCTGAGTGCTAACTTTCGGGACCCTGGGTCTGAGGCTCCCGCCTAGACCGCGTGTGTAGCGAGCCAACACGGACGGCGGAGCCTGCTCTGAGGGGCCAACAGACGCAAATGGGGCGGCTAGCCTGGAGGGGCTAGCAGACACAGATGGGGCAGCCGGCCCTGAGGGGCTAGCGGACACGGACGGGGCAGCCGGCCCTGAGGGGCTGGCGGACACGGACGGGGCAGCCGGCCCTGAGGGGCTAGCGAACACGGACGGGGCAGCCGACCCTGAGGGATTGGCGGACACGGACGGGGCAGCCGGCCCTGAGGGGCTGGCGGACACAAACGGGGCAGCTGGCCCTGTGGGGCTAGCGAACACGGGCGGGGCAGCCGGCCCCGAGGGGCTGGCGGACACGGACGGGGCAGCCGGCCCTGAGGGGCTGGCGGACACGGACGGGGCAGCCGACCCTGAGGGGCTGGCGGACACGGACGGGGCAGCCGACCCTGAAGGGCTAACGGACACGGGCAGGGCAGCTGGCCCTGAGGGGCTGGCGGACACAGATGGGGCAGCCGGCCCCGAGGGACTGATGTCCACCGACGGGGAAGCCGGCCCTGAGGGGCTGGCGGCCATAGACGGGGAAGCCGACCCTGAGGGGCTTGGCGGCCACGGACAAGGGAAGCCGGCCCAGAGGGGCTGGCGGACACGCATGGGGCGGCCGGCGAAAGTGGGTCCGTGGACAGGGGCGATGGACCACTCGAACGCGGGAAGACAGAGGACGGACTCACCACTCCCCCACGCGATGGGAGGAACATCGACGCGCCTGAGCGAACGAGGTCGCGGGGAAACAGGTCCTCAAAGAAGAGGGCATCCCCGGACTTGACAATGCAACGGTGAGCGGGATCCCAAAATCGTCAGGCTTTCGATTGACGGCAGACGCTGAGGAAGGTGCACGGGCGACCGTGAGGGTCGAGCTTGCCACCCTGGTGCGGGGCAGGCAACCAGACGATGAAGATGCAGCCCAAGACACGGGCTGGACGCAAGTCGGCGCGTTCTCCACATCAATGCTGGTATGGGGTGGACTGACGAGGAATGGGTCCATGGGGAATTCGGTTCCAGACCCGTGTCATATAGGTCATGGCCTCAAAGTAGAAGTCATCAGAGGCGCCGGATTCGACCCGTATGGTACGGACGGCGTCGGCCATGGTGCGGTTCCACCGCTCAGAGACCCCCTTCTGGGCGGGCATGTACGGCGCCGATGTCTCATGATGGACACCATGGGAGGCAAAGAAAAGAGTGGTCTCCCCTAGAAACATGCCCCCGCGGTCTGAGCGGAAGCGGCGAAGGGAGCGACCACACTCGCGTTAAGCGCGAACAAGCCAATCCTGAATGGTGGGCGCGACGCCGCTTTTGTGCCGCAGGCAGAAAACGCAGCGATAGCGAGAGTAGTCGTCCGTAAGGGTCAGAACGTAACGACCGTGCTCGATGACAGACTCTGTCGGGAGAGGACCCATGACGTCAGAGTGGACGAGGTCGAGCCGGGCGGATGCTCAAGAGGCAGAGAGGGGATAGGTGGAGCGGTGCATCTTGCCTTGAGCGCAATCGATGCACTCGATGGGGCACGGCAGAGGAAAGGAGGCTGAGTCAAGACCCGTGGCTGGTTGTATGCGAAGCATGCTGTCAATAGCGGCAGAGTGGATGTGAGAGAGGCGGCGATGCAGAAGACGCGTGTGCTGTGGAGACAATGTGCTGGTGACGAACACGTGGCCAGTGTCAATCGACGAAGAGGAGACAGATGTGGGAGCGGACAGGCATGGTGCATGCCACAAGTTGCCGCAGGCGGTGGCATGCCGGACAACACGACCGGACGGATGCAGCGACATAGTGCCCACGCCACGTGAATGCAAAACGTCCATGCTCATGCAATCAAGGGAGGTGACATAGAGGAGGCTGAGCTCAAGGCCAGGGACGAAGAGAACATTAGTCAAGAAGACGTCACCCGCAGGACCACGGAAATGAACGACGCCGACACCAGGAACGGGCAAGACTTGACCAGATCCCGTCCGAACCCCGGTGACATCGGTGACGGGACCAAGCACACTGAAGGCCTCGCGCGAGGCCGTCATGTGATGCGTGGCCTCGGAGTTGATGATCCAGGTCTTTGACGGATCCTGAACCGGAGGGGCAAGGTCGCTGGCAGTCACATTGCGATGGGCGAGCGACGCTAACGAAGTGGACGGAGGTGCAAACCGCGAGTGCCAGTCATCGAGCCAGGCAACGTTGTCTGGAAGAGGAGCGGGAGAAGAGAGGACGGCACAGGACGCGACAGGCGGAGATATAGGCCATGTGCGCAGCAACGACTCTGTCATGCAGGGCGGGGAGGAACTGGCAACGACGCAACTCGCACTTCCCTGGGGAGGAGGGCGAGGAAGTCCGAGCTAGTAGGCGATGAACTGCTCTAGCTGGCGCTCGCGGGCAGAGGGTCCGACGGAGTATACCGACTGCGGTGTGACGGTGCCAGAGTCGGGGAAGGGAGAGGAAGAAGCCAGTGACGAGGCAGCGGGTTCGGACAGTTGTGAAGGATGCTGAGGTGGGGCCGTCACGAGTGGCGTTGATGTGACAGGAACAACGGTGGCTACGGCGCTGGTGGCAAGGCGGCGCTCGCGCTGGCGACGCATGGTGGTGATGACACGAGCCTCGTCAGTTGGAAGCGGACATGTGTACCATCCGTGTCCAGACTGGCCACAGTTATGGCAAACGAGGTTGGCGCTGCCAGATCCGCTAGTCTGCTGTTGAATGCCCTTGCCCTTCTTGCCCTTCTTCTTCTTCTTGGTAGAGGAGGAGGCGTTAGAGGATGCTGCTGCTGCTGGGGCGGCGATGGTCACTGACACGACGGCAGGAGCGGCAACGGCAGGGGAGGCGAGGGACTCTGTGCGATGGATGTGGGACTCCTGACAAGCTTCCTCGATGCGGAGGAAGAGCTCGTACGCCCAGGGCATGAGAGTACACTGGGCGGCCATGGCCTCAAGAACGTCCTGGGAGTAGTGGACGAAGACGTCGGAGAAGGAGGCGGGGGCGCTACGCTTGATGGTCAGGAGCCCACAGACAGGAGGTGGTGCGGCGTCTCTAAGGCGATGGAGTAGATCCCCTGCACGCTTCCAGTAGGAGGTGACCGTCTCGGTCTCCCCCATGCAAAGGGAGTTGAAGTCCCGAAGCAGACGGCTGGTCTCAGCATCGCTGGACAGGCGATGAGGGCGAGTGAGTACGTGCCAGGCCGCTGCTGGGTCAAGGAGGGCTCCGGTGGTGAGATCGCCGAGGAAGGGCTCGAGGGCGAGGTGTGAGGCTGGAGGGGCGACGGGGACGAGAGCACATACGGTGCGACTGGCATTGTAGACCTGGTCGGTTTGGGTGGAGTCGAAGGGCAGAACGTAGTAGGGCCATAAGCCCTCACCCTGTGCCCAGATCCGGAAGCTGAGTTCCCAGCTCCGAAACTGGTCGCCAGATTGAAGCGGTGGCGGTGGGATTTCGAAGTCCTTTGGCCTGCGGCCGGCACCCAAAGTGGGCCCTAGGATTGATGTCACCGTCTGGTGTTGGCGTAGGGCGTGTTACTACTCCAGGTACTGTGTGGCAAAGGATAGGGCCGGGCTCGCGTATCTTGGCGGAACAAACGGCGCTTGTTGACGTTGATGTGGCTGCTACGGGGGAGGCTGCTGCTTCTGTGGTGGCGGTTGCTACTGCTACTGCTGCGACTGTTGTGGCAATGGGGGTGGCGGCAGCTGTAGTGCTGCGAGCTACTGTGTCAGAGCTGTGAGCTGCTGTGTCAGAGGTGCGAGCTGCTGCTGAAGAGCGGTGAGCGGATCTGTCGAGGGAGAAGGGCTGAGGACAGATTGTGCAGGGTGACGCTACTGTTGCTGCTGCTCCTGCTATTGCTCATGCTGTTGCTACTGCTGCTGGTGCTGCTGCTGCTGCTGGTGCTGCTGCTGTTACTGCTGCTGCTGTTGCTGCTACTGCTGCTGCTAATGCGGTTGCTGCTGTTACTGCTGATGTAGCTGGTGCAACTGCTGTAGGAAAGGGGGACAAGGTCCCCCCCCCATCAGAGGAGGACCCCTCCTCGCTAGGACTAGTGGGCATGTTTTAGGCGCCTTCCCCTTTTTTTCTTTTTTCTCTTTTCTCTTTGTACTGCTGACGTCAATAGTGACGTCAGCGGTGTTGTTAGCCTGAAAAGGTTGACTTCAGCCAATCTTGTTTAGAATATGCAGGATTGCCTTTTTTTTGGTTGATGACATCAGTAGTGACGTCAGCAATGACGTCAGCTGATCGGCTGCTGACGTCAGATATGGCTGTTGCTGAGGCCGTTGCTGCTGCTGCTGCTGATGCGGATGCTGTTGTTGAAGCAGCAGTTGCTGTTGCTGCTGTTGTTGCTCTTGCTGCTGTTGCTGTTGATGCAGCTGTTGCTGTTGCTGCTGCTATAGCTGTTGCAGTTGCTGCTGCTATTACTGCTGATGTTGCTGCTACTACTGCTACTGCTGCGAGCTGGTACGGCTTCTGCAGCAGCTAAGGCAGCTGTTGACGGGGTGGGGGATTTTTTCTGGTGTGTTTTTTTTCTTTTTTTCTTCTACTCAACGAGCTTGCTGCTCGCTGTGGGCAGCGGGTAGCGAGCAGCGAGCTCGCTGCTCGCTGCTCGCTGCCAATAGCCTGCTGCTTGCAGCGAGCAACGAGCTCGTTGCTCGCGACAAGTTGCGGGCAGCGGGCAGCAGCAGCTCGTTGCTGCAGCTGTTGTAGCCGACTGCTGCTGTTGTTGTTGCTGGCCGCCACTGCTGCTTGCCGCTGCGGGCTGCTGCTGCTGCAAGCCGTTGCTACTGCTGCGAGCTGCTGCTGTTGATAGCTGCTATTGTTGCTGCTGACAACTTCTGCGGGCTGCTGTTGCTGCAAGCTATTGCTCCTGTTGCTGCGAGCTGCTGCTCTTGCACGCAGCTGCGGCTTGCTGCTGCTGCCACTGCTCACTGCAGTTGCTTGCCGCCGCTGCTGCTACAGGCTCCTGCTGCTGTTTGCTGGTGCCAGTCACTGCACTTGGGTGACGTGTGTTGTCATTCGTTGATGTTAGATGTGGCCTGTCGCTCACCTCCTCGCGTCAAGTGTGGGGGTCAATGCTGCCGAAAAAAATCCGGCAGCATTTCCCCTGGCCCAGTGGCCGTAGGAAAACATCTGAAGCCGCCACCAGGCGGGTCAATGCTGCCGGGAAAAATCCGGCAGCATTTCCCCTACACTGGCGCGTATGGGGGTCCGCCTGCGTTGTCTGGCACCTGTACGCCAGTCTTCTGCTGCTGCTGCTGCTACGATCTGGCTCTGATACCAAGCTAAAAATCTATGCAGCAGGTTGAGGCAGCAGTGTTGTTGATGCAACGTGCAGGCTTCCACGCTCGTTGCTTAAGTCTGTTGCCCCCTCAGCCTGCTGCTCTAGAGTCTAAGTTTGTGAGCTCTGAGTTTGTTACTCAGAGATGCGCGCGCCAGATTTAGCGCCAGAAAGCACCTGAAAACAGGAAGTGACTGATTAGTAATCAAGAATGAACAACAATGGGAGACCCCTCCAAGTTCTAGCTCCCCCCCAACTCTGTGGAGCTTGTTACTCAGATCACCAGCCAATCAGAAAATAACTCTATTTTCAGGCTGGTAGGTTTTCTTGGTGAGGCCTGCCAAACGGCCGACAGCCCAAAACCCGGGCGCCGTACGTTTTGCCTGAAAACTGGACCATACCATAATACCGACGCTGCGAACGCAGCCGTGCGGTCCAAAACAGCTAGAAGAATAGTAGCAAAGAGTTATGACTGCCCGAACCCAGGCAGTGCCTACGCTGGTCCGATGTGCCAAACAGTGCCCCGCAATATGATGTATGGACCCTAGGCAGAGCATGACGCTGTAGACAAAACAGCACAGTCGGATCCAGCACCACAAGCACGCAGACAACCTCTGCGGAGCCAGTGACCGCCGGCGGCTCGACCGCCAAGGAGGCCTGCCGATGGAGCTGAGCACGTTGACGTAGGGAGGAGGCTTCAGCGAACTGCGAGTAGGCCTCAGCGTGTCCACCCGACGACACTCCAGCGGCGTCAAGTCTCGCCGTCAGTCATCTGCACGCCAATGTACACAAGCCGGGAGGACACAACAAAGAACAATGAGAGACGCGGAAAAACCAACAAAAATGACCCTCATGATCTGGCCACCAAGAAAGACCATGTTTGACCAACAAGGTAGCCGTCGGCCAATGTAGTCTGCCTGCATGTGAATGACATCAATTTCAAAGGTCACCAAGACTGACATAACAACACCATTAACCAATGGAGCTTGCCTGCATGTATGTGGTGTCAAGTTCAGAGGTCACGAGGACTGACATCACAACACTAACTGTTGTGTGGACCTCGACCTGACGCGACGCCATGGGAGATGCATGGCGAGGTCCATGCTCTGTTGTGAGCATCTACAGCATCCCGCATGTGCCTCACGCTACGTGCCTGCACAGCTGCATATAGATGGTATCACACTGTTGGTCGAGACCCGGACACTTGGTGCATTGCACCAGTGTCACGAGGAGACCATGTGATCGTGTGTCTTAGTGTGTCGCTATACTGTGTGTGGCATGTGCATGCGAGCTGTTGGTCGAGACCCGGACACGTGGTGCATTGCTCCCATGTTACGAGGAGATCCTCCCTTGATCCTGTGTTTGGATGATGATACTATTGAGTTGGATTGCTCGTAGTGGTCGAGACCCGGACCCTGGTACCGCCAGTGTCACGAGGAGACCATCTTGTCCTTTGACATGTGTATGATGTGCATGACACTGGTTTGTGTGCGTGTGCATCACTCCTCTCATGGTCGAGACCCAGCCACTTGATGGGTTGTGCCAGTGTCCAGGGAGACCCTAGATGGATAGCAGACGAGTGTGTGTGTGTGTTTGTGCGAGTTGACTCATGCATGTTATGGCTGTTGTGATGTTGTCAGTCATACACAGTTGTACAGTTGGTTGTGACCACTCGGCCGTGTCCATGCTCGTGCAGATCCTTGAGGCGGACCCAGCTGGAGACAGAGTTCCCTGAGGTGATGCTCCACCCGCTGGAGGTAGCCTGGCAGCCTACCCAGTGTACCAGAGGGCTCCCACAGCCCACGGACTACGTTTGGAGGTCTTCAGGATTTTCTCGGTGGACAGCCCTGCCAGGCTGATTTACATGTTTGTTTTCTTACACTCTCCGGCTGTTCCCGGACGTAGGTGTGTGACCAGTCGTTGTGTCTGTCTTTTCGTCGTGCATCCGTAGGATCAGACGGCGCTCCGTTTGGACGCTTGTGCGCAGAATTATGGCCAAAACAGTGGTTTTGGGCCGGTTCAGGTTTGACAGGCACCGCCGTGTGCGCCACCCGCCGTGAGCCACGGCGGCTATTTATGCTGTGGACCTGTCATTTGTTATTTCTCTCTGCATTTACTTCAGTTGAAGCTTGAGATACAAGTGCACGTGTCTCTCCCTACCCTTGCTGTCCCTTGCATGACCTGTGTGTCAACCAGCCAGACCCGTGCTGTCAGGCTAGCAAGCAGAAAGGCTAGGAAGCTTCCTGGAATCTTCTCATGGTATCAGAGCAGGCGAGCCAGTGCTCGTCGTGCTGCGCAGCAGAGACGCAGC